>VDFB02261694.1:0-26714 GCA_007258455.2 Sequoia sempervirens | reverse complement strand
GAAATATTATTTATTGGGAATGGTAAAAGTATGATTTCAGATTTGAAGTTTCAATTGTTAGCACTGTTTGAGATGACTGACCTAGGTGCAGCTAGGTACATTCTAGGAATGCAGATCACAAGAGATAGAGCTAACATAAATCTTAGGTTAAGCCAGACTAAGTATGTGAACTCGGTGTTGGAAAGATTCAACATGGAAAATTGCAGACAGTTAGTTGTTCCTATGATGCAGGAGACAAAGATTTATGTGAATGATTGTCCAAAATATCCTATGGATATGGAGGACATGACCAGAGTACCATATGTGAGTGTTGTTCACAGTTTGATGTATGCTATGGTGTGTTCGAGACTAGACATTGCCTAAGCAATGGGAGTCCTTAGTCATTTTATGGCTAATCCTAGACATATACATTGGGATACAATTAAGAGTGTTCATATATTTATGAGGTACTTCTGAGTATGCCTTGTGTTTTCATGATCATCCTATTGGACTTCAACATCATGTGAGTATTCATGGATATGCAGATTTAGATTGGGTAGGTGACATTGACAGTAGAAGATCCACCTGTGGTTATGTGTTTATGATGTTTAATGGTGCTATCAATTAGATGAGTAAGCGACAAGATGTAGTCGCTTTGTCCACAACAGAAGCAGAGTACATGGAAATCACTCATGCTTGTAAGGAAGCCATTTGTCTTAAGAGATTATGTTTTGATATTGGTTTATATGTAGGACATATTATTGTTTGTTGTGATAGTCAGAGTGCCATTTTTTTAGCAAAGAATCCTACCTTCCATGCCAGAACAAAGCACATTAATGTTCAATATCATTTTGTTCGTGATATTGTAGATGGAAAGGTGAACTTGGAAAATGTTAACACTTTGGCGAATGTTGCAGATGCACTAAAAAAACTAGTGAGCACAAAGAAGTTTAGATGGTGTTCTGATTCTATGGGCCTTGGGGCCCTGAGCAGATGATTATGTATGACACTTGGCAAGTCTTTGACAAGTGGGAGAATGTCGGGATTAAGGTGTCTCAACATCAGAGTCCTAACATGTTTAATTGAATGTATTGATGTATTTATTTGTATTATTCAATTGCTTATATTGTCATGTCATAAATTGGGACCCATCGACTGGGTGGCATCCCCATTGGAGGTGACTAGATGACACATCATCATCCCAAGTGGAGATAGGTGTCCCACTTTGGAATCTTTGACTTATTATAGATTCTATGACTCCTCATAAGGAATCTTTGTGCATGGAGAAAGTTGGTGCCCAAGTTGGGTTATGATAGGCTATAAGAGTATCAAATATTTTGGTCGATTATGAAAAATTCTATGATAGATCTTATGGCAGATTTTATGGCATATTTATGACGGATTTCATGATAATTGTAAGGCATCTACCATAGACTATTATTAGCATATTTTGGGTACCCAAGATTGAGAAGAGAATATTGCATGTTTGATGGTTGTAAGAGGTGTAAGGGAATATTGTACAAGTTTCCAAAGGCATGTCTATAGCATGGGATATTGTGCCATATAGATTTGGACACCCATCCTCTTCTAGATGCTTCTTCTAGCTTGTATATATCTATATATTTCATGCCTTACATTGTAGAATGCATAGTTTGCTTGTAGGTAATGAAGTGCTACCAGATTCACTCCAGAACAGGTGTTTGTTTCAAAATACTTGTTGAAGAATATTTATACTTGGGGCTACTTTTTAATCCTTATTTTAGATAATACAATAGTATCGTGCTTTTGGAGGGTGGGGTTTTTTTACCTGAAAGGGTTTTCCCCATGTATATTTGGTATCATTTTTTTGTGTATTTGTTGTTCTATCTTATTATTTCTATGTGAATATGTTTTTGTAACTGTATAAGGTGTTGTTAGAATTTTTTTGTAACTTTCCCCTACTTAGATTATTGTAGGAAGTTGTTTCTTCTCTCCAAAATTTATTTCAAAAAACACTTGGAAACCAAGTGAACCAATTGCATTAGCAACACTGCAAACACTTCTCCAACACATCTACAACATTTGCAACTCTCTCCAACAACACCAACACTTTCCACACTAGGGTTGACATCAATAAGACATCAAACCACAACACATCCAACATTACCAACAAGCTCCAACAATCTCCCAAATGTACTCAATATTCCAACAATCTCTACATATAAGGAGTTGACATCAATGACAACACTAATGACAACACCAGCTTCCAAAAAATCCAATGCTATGGGTTGATATTAATGAAAACACGATCAAGCTTCCAACAATATCCCCCCTTATCATTGATGGAAACACTAGCTCTTTGAAAAACCATCAACAAAAAAAGAAATCAATAACAACTCTGCAATCAACAACACTCCCCTTGACTAGGGCATCTCTTACTCTTCATTCTCTCTTTTACTCTTATGAAAACTCTCTCCCCTCGTGTCTTCTAGACTGACTTTCCTGCACTGTGGTTTTTCAACCACTGTATCTCTTTCCTACAATACTCTTCTGAACTATGGTTTTTCAACGAACTCTCTCCTCCTTTGACATCAATGGTAAAGGGCCATAAATGCATCCAAATCTTTTTCAACATACTTCACATTTTTCACTATTCTTTCTCTTTTCTGCATTGAACTCTTTTGCTCTCTCCCTTTGACAACACTTAGAGGGAAATACTTGCACCTTTCACACATCATCTACATAGAAATTTTCTTTTCTATTTTCCCTTTTGACATTTGTATACACCACTTTAGACAACACTTACAACACCAACAATCAACTACTTTTCCCAAGCCACTACTCTCACTTTTCTACACTCTCCCCCTTAGGGTCACAAAATATGCTTCATTTGACTACATCAATAAATAATCACTACCTACTCCCCCTGAGAGGTATCCTTCATCAGTCCAGAACAAAGAATGAATCTTGATTTATCCACTGGACTGATGCACAATTTTATGCATCTAGTTGAAAGGAGGGGCAATAACCCCTAACTTCTGCCAAAATACTCAAAAGTATCTTTTGGAAGAGCCTTTTTAAAGATATCTGCAACTTGATCCTTTATAGGAAAATACTCTAGCTTCACCTCATTCTTTACAACCTTCTCTCTCAGAAAGTGATACCAGATAGAGATATGTTTTGTTCTTGAATGCATTACTAGGTTCTCTGAAATATTGATTGCACTTGTATTGTCACACCGTATTGAAATAAGTTCATCATATGATACTTTGATATCCTTCAATTTTGCTTCATCCAAAACATGTGTACAACATGATGTTGTTGCAATGTATTATGCCTCTGCAATGGATAATGATACTAAATCTTACTTCTTTCACAACCATGAAACCAACCTACTTCCAAGAAAGAAAGCACCACCACTTGTACTTCTATCATTTGTACAACCAGCCCAAACTGCATCTATATATGCACTCAAGGAGAAATTAGTATCCCTAGAATACCATAGACCAAAGTCTGGAGTGCCCTTCAAGTATCTAAATATCCTCTTCATTGCTGCAACATGAGATTCTTTGGGATCTTCTTGAAATCTTGCCACAAGAAAAACCACCAATCATTGATCTATACTTGCTCTGATCTATCTTAGGAGATTCATAATTATTTCTCAGCTTGCAACTAGTAACCATAGGAGTACATATCAATTTAGAATACTCCATTCCAAACTTCTTCAACATATTTTAATTGTGAAATGAAAATACCTTTCTTTGATTGACTGATTTGTAGCCCTAGGAAGAAATTCATCTCCCCACACATTGACATCTCAAATTCTTTCAACATCTCATCTGAAAACCTCTTGCACATACCTTTATTTCCTCCAAAGATAGTATCATCCACATAGACTACCACAATTAGGATTTGTTCTCCCTCAACCTTAAAGTAAATATTGTTATCTCTTGTACCTTTCCTGAATCCTTGCTGCAACTAGTACTTATCTAACCTTGCATATCAAGATATAGGAGCCTGTTTGAGTCCATACAATCCCTTCTTCAATCTACATACCATATCAACATCATCTGATAACTGAAATCCTTTCAATTGTTCAATGTATAACTCTTCTTCCAACTCACTATTCAAGAATGTAGACTTCACATCCATCTGATATACTTTGAAATTTTTGTGCTACAAAAGCTAGAAACATCCTAATAGCTTCCATTCTTGCCACTAGAGAAAATGTCTCCTCAAAATCTATTTCTTCCACGTGTGAGTAGCCTTTACACACAAGTCTAGCCTTATTTTTGAATTTTTTTCCATCCTCATTCGACTTATTCCTAAAAACCCACTTAATTCCTATCACATTCTAATTTGCAGGCCTTGGGACCAATTAACATGTTATATTCTTCTCAATTTGTTCCAACTCTTCTTTCATAGCCTTGATCCAATTCTCATATGTGCATGCCTTAGTCACTATTTTAGGTTCTACCCCTGAAAGTAAACAAAAGTTTACTTATTCCTCTATCATAGAGTTTTTTTCCTTGTCAACACACCCTTGCTCTTGTCTCCAATGATCTAATATTCATAATTATTCTTGTTCACATACTTATGAGTCTTAGGGATCTTTTCTGGAGCTTCTTCCTCTTCAACTGTCATCTCTTTTTCCTTCTCTTCATCCTTTTCTTCTTCAATGCAAGGGGATTCATCATATTCATATCCTTCTATCAATACTGAACTCTCCATTGGTTCGTCATCCACTTTGTCACTTGCACTTTTAACAATTTCTTTAGTCTTTTATTGTAGCACCGATAGGCTTTACTTCTTGTAGAGTATCCAAGGAAGATTCCTTCATCAGATCTTACATCAAAATTTCCTAAGTTTTCTTCCTCTCTTTTGATATAGAATTTGCTTCTAAAAAATCTGAAATATTTCATAGTAGGAGGTTTACTATACCATAATTCATAGGTGTTGGAATTTTGTTTTTCATTGAAAAGATTACTGGCAACATGAGCATGACAGTGTTTAGTGTTGTCATTGATGTCAACATTGAAGTTAACATTATGTATAGCTGATTGATGAGCATGATTGAATGTAGTGTTGTCAGTAATGTCAACCCAGTATAGAGGTGTAGATGAGTTGGTTCGGGGTAGATCAAATTTGTTGGATATTTGTCTAAGTCTTATAATATAACTTTCAATGGACAGTGAATCAATTTTGAGGTCCGCATTTCTCCGCCATGAAGAATTGGGTTATGCGATTCTAAGGAAATTTTGGTGTATATTGGAGGACCTAGATCCAAAGTTTCATGTCTTGATGTCCTTTGGTGTTGAAGATAATGATGACATAGTATCAGAATCGACAATGATAGTGTTACTAATGCACAATACATGATTGGAATGCCCCGCATTCCACCGTGGATGAATATTTTACTATGTGGTTTTGAGGGAGTGCTTACAGGTGTTAGAAGTGTCTATTCTCCAAGTTGCAAGTGTTTTGGTGGTTCACATGTTATGTTGTAGATGAACAGATGGTTCATGTCATTAGTCTTTTCTATCTGATGCCAACCTAAAAAGTTTGGGGTTGTGTGAAGTTAAAGTATGAATTGAGAAAACTTAAGGGAGTAATTATAGGTCCCTGCTGACCTATTTTGATGTGTTACAAGTTTTGAGGTGTGTGTGGTTAGATCTTGAGCCAAAAATTTATATTACATGTTTCATCTAATTAGGCTAACCTAATTGATGTTGTAGATGTTTGTGAATTAATGCATATAAATGTAATATTATTTTAGTGTCATAAGCAATTGAGAAAGTGATGATGTGAATTCCAAAATAGAGTATTCAAATGTGTTGCAAAGGAGAGTGGATTGGGTGTAAGTGTTGAGAAACATGAAGTGTGTTAATTTAGTATATTGAGCTTTAGTGGAACTGTCTCCAACATATTGTAGATACATTGTATCAGTTCAAATCTTGGCAGTGAGCCACCTTTTCTTCTTTCTTTCTTATTCTTTGGGAAGTGAGTCCTCTGGATAGTGAGTCCTCTAGATAGCGAGTCCACTTGGTAGTGAGCCTTTCTATAATATCTTGTAATTGACTATAATATATTGTGAGCTAATCCTCACCATGGTTTTTCCCTTCTTGGGTTTCCATGTAAATTTGATGTTCTTCTGTTGTGTGATGTGGTGCATGTTTTAATTACTTCTTTTCATTTTTGTAAATTGGATGAATTTTTTTGAATGCATGTTTAAGTGGTTTCAGAAAATACTAATTCACCCCCCTCTTAGTATTCTAGGTGTTTAACAATAAGAGTCTCTGAACTATTCACTCTTGCTTGACCTGTGTTAAGAATGCAGACTGCACTATGAATTGATTCTCTCCAATAGAGATTTGGTAGATTTGATTCTTTCATCATAGTCCTAGCCACTTCTTGAACTATTCTATTCTTCCTTTCCACAACTCCATTCTACTATGGAGTCCTAGGAGCTAACAAATTCCCTTTTATCCCATGATCTTCACAAAAACTATTAAAAGTCTCATTGGAGGTGAACTCACCACCTCTATTAGACCTTAGACACTTGATATTCACATCTATTTCATTCTCAACCATAGACTTAAATTCTTTAAACTTATCTAGAGCTTCTAATTTTTCTTTAAGAAATGTTACCCGAGTCATTTTAGAATAATCATCAATCAATAGCATGAAATACATATCACCATGTGAGCTTCTTATTCCAGTAGGTCCACATAGGTTTGTATGCACCAACTCCAAAGGACATGTAGTAGAATATTCCTTAGTCTCTTCTTAGTATGCTTTGCAAACTGACATTCCTTGGATGTTGCATTGATAAGCTTTGTAATCCTTGCTAGATCTCTCACAACATCAGTAGGATTGATCTTCACTAGGATGTCATAGTTGATGTTGTTGGAAATAGGATGCCATTTAATTGCAAATCCTAAACATTAATTATTTCATGTATCTCCTAGATTCTTGGAATGTGTTCAACAACACTAAGATTAGGATGAGATTAATATTTGATGAAATAATCATGATTATTACATTTGTAATTAATTCTAAATGTAAGAAGCATGTGAGGGCGTCCATAGTGAGTTCCTAAATAATAGGGACACATGGGACACTCACATGGTAAGGTGAAACTCACCTTGTGTCCAGTTAACTATACAGAGTAACAGCTTAACACTTTTGAATGCATGTAAAGATCCTAGGAGTTAGGATTTAATGTTTGTATGCTTGAAGTTCAGTTAAGTTCAGCTTAAGTTAAGTTCAGTTCTCTTCTGCATGCATGTTGGTTATTTTGAGTTGCATGTAGTTAGCTTCAGTTAACTTGGAATGCATGGCTAATAACTTGAGTTGTATGACAGATAACAAGGACTACCTCCAGTTAACAGGGGATGACCATTCTTGCATGAATGGTGTTGAGTAAATGTTTCAATTAACTATAAATCACTTGGAGCCAACTTGGGCGCCCAAGATGCTTTATTGGATTTACCTCTCATGCATGATAAAATATTTCTGAAGGCTCAGTTAAGTAGGATTACTTAAGGGCACCAACTTTGAGGAAGAGCTTTGGAATTATCACCAAAGTGAAGGATGAGTTGTAGCTTTAATTTGGGATGCCCAAATGGATGAAGCACATGTTTTAGCATTGTTATTCACAAGATAACTCTATTTGCATGAGATATGGCGTACCTTTTAGGGATAGGGCTTGTGTATTGTAATTGTAACTCATGTTGAGTTTACAAAGCTGATTAAAAAAGCCTATTTATCTCAAGCAAGTTAAATAGAGTTGTGAGAGTTTTTATTGCAGGTGTGAAGAAGATTGGTAAAGATAGAAGAAGCATTCTCAAGCAAGAATTGGAGCTATTGTAATTCAGAGATTGAATAATAGAATAATTCTTGGTGGAGTTTTTTCCTAAAGGGTTTCTCCACTAGATATCTTGTGTGATCTTTCTAATATCCTGTCTAGTTCTTCTATCAACTTCTCTCTATATTCTACAACAGTAAAATGGATTAATCAAGATAATCACCCACAAAGAATATATGTAACAAAGAAAAGACTTACTTAGATCAGCAATATTAAATTTTTACAGAGTATTAAGCTAAGAAAACACCTCATTTTTCAACAGATGTGACCCATTCTTCTATGCCATAGAAAACTTTCATTGGTTTGAGACATAAAGAACTTAACACCACCACCTTTGAGTTGATAAACATTACCTTTTGCTCTTGTTCCAATAGGAACCAAAGTGTTGGAGCTCCCTTTTCTGATTTCACAACCATCATCCTAAAACACAAGATTATATCCTCTTCTACACATTTTTCCTACACTTAGAAGATTGTGCCAGAGACCCTTGACATAAAGAATATTATTTGTTTTATGCTTTCCATCCAAACTAATTGAACCTTTTCCATAGATCTTAGCATATGTATCATCACCAAACTTAACAAGACCACCATCATACCTTTGAAGTTTAAAAAACTTGCTCTTATCACTTTCATATGATTTGAGCATCCATTGTCAATTATCTAGTAATTCCTCTCTTCTTTTGCATGAAAATTAGTCACCATAGTTCCTTCAATGGTGTGACTTGTTATTGGAGCACTTTTCTTCACACATATTTCAGAATTAGTAGAATTAGTTCCAATTTTTAGAGCCATGAACAAGCATTCATCACTATCCTCATTAGGATAGTCAAATTCCTCATCATCAGACACACCATTGTCTTTTTCCACATAATAACACTTTTTAACAAATTTACCTTTATGATCTGTAGGTTTGTCCTTTGAACTTAGATTGGACATTTATAAGAATATGACCTATCTTTCCACAATTGAAACACTTAAAGGGTAACTTACCTCTGTATTTATGAGTTTCATTTTTCAATCTCCTAACAAAATTTGCTTCCACCTCATCAAGATCATCCAGATCTAATTCAACAACCTTCTCTACTTTGTACACTTTAAAGGAAGTTTCTTTCTTTGTAGAATCTTGACTAAACTCTCTCAATTCATAAGAAATTAAAGCACTAAACATCTGATCTCTAGAATAATTATCCAAATTCTATGCTTCCTCAATAGTAGAAACTTTAGAACTATAAGTTTTAGGAAGAGTTCTTAATACCTTTTTCACAACTTCACTTTCTTCTAGCTTACCACCAAGACCATTGATGGAATTGATAACTTCATCCACTCTGAGCCTATAGGCAATGATATCTTCATCTTTAGATATCCTTAGGGTTTCAAATTTGGCTTTGTAGTTTTGCATCTTCGCTTGTTTGACCTTGTCATCTCCTTCATAAATGCTTTCCAACTTTGGCCAGACATCTTTAGCAGATTTCAGACTTATCAACTTTCCAAGTTCAAAATCAGAGAGACCACTTAGAATAGCATTCCTTTCTTTTCCATTGCTCTCATAATTCTTTATCTCATCATCAATTATCGAACCATTAGCAAGCATGGTATATCCTTTTTCAACTGATTTCCAGACTCCAAATCCAAGAGAGACCAGAAAGGATTCCATCCTGGCTTTTGACTAAGTATAATTGGTTCTATCAAACATAGGAGCTTTGAGACCCTTCTTGTGTGCCATTCGGATCTACCTCAAGTGATTAATATTTCCTCCAAGGAACCACAACTCTAATACCAATTGTTAGATTCATAAGACAACTAAGAGGGGGGTGAATCAGTTGTACATTAAAAGCATTCAATCCCATATTAATATTCAAACCTTTGTTAACTTTTAAACACTTATCATGCATTAGAAAAATGTAAACATATGAAACAACAATGCAAACACATCCAAACACATAAGAACACCAAATTTTCATGGAAAACCCAAGAAGGGAGAAATCACGGTGAGGATTAGATCTCTCTCTCTCTCTCTCACACAGACAGACACATATATGTATTACAACACCAAATACAATTAGGCTCACTGCCAAGGGCTCACTTCCCAGAAAAAGAAGAAAGGCTCACTACCAGGTAGCTCACTGCCAAAAAGAAAGAAGAATAGAAGAAGACTATTACAAATAGATTCACTATCTCAAGGAAATAGGAGAAATCCACCATTGAAAATTTATGCCATCCACAACCTTTGTCTCACGGCCTCCAGCAAGTTCAAGCACACTAAAATGTAGACCCTTTTTCTCACTACATCTGGAGTCATAGACATTAAGATCACATTCAGATCACCACACTTGATCAGATTCACATCTTTTGCACTTGGTAGACACTCTACTAACATCTCCAACAATTCACCTTGCATTTATACCATCCACAACCAAAAAAATCTCAATTTGGTTGGCCTTAATGAAACGTATGCACCTAAAATGTGCAACACCAAAATAGTCTGACACAAAAAACCTCCACAGTGGAAAGAAGTGAAGGAAAAACACACCGGGGGTTAACTAGGACCCAAATCCACACTGACACACTTTGCCACACTTCCAGAAACAAAAAACAATATCTACAATTAGTGCTAGCACGCAAGGTCGACCAAACATGTACTAACACTAACAAGCGAAAACATATGTTGAAAAATGAGGTGTTTTCTTAGCTTAATACTCTATAAAACTTTAATATTGCTGATCTAAGTAAGCTTTTTATTTGTTACATATATTCTTTGTGGGTGATTATCTTGATTAATCCATTTTACTGTTGTAGAATGTAGACAGAAGTTGATAGAAGAACTAGACATGATATTAGAAAGATTACACAAGATGTACCATGGAGAAACCCTTTCGGGGTAAAACTCCACCAAGAATCATTCTATTATTCAATCTGAATTACAATAGCTCCAATTCTTGCTTGAGAATGCTTCTTCTTTCTTCACCAATCTTCTTCACAACTTGCAATAAAAACTCTCACAACTCTATTCGACTTGCTTGAGATAAATAGGCTTTAATCAGCTTTGTAAACTCAACATGAGTTATAATTACAATGCTCAAGCCCTATCCCTTAATGGTACACCATATCTCATGAAAATAGGGTTATCCTATGAAGAACAATGCTAAAACATGTGCTTCATCCATTTGGACGTCCCAAACTGAAGCTACAACTCAACCTTCATTCTGTTGATAATTCCAAAGCTCTTCCTCAAAGTTGGCACCCATAAGTAATCCTACTTAACCGAGCCTTCAAAAATATCTCAACATGCAAAAGAGGTAAATCCAAGAAAGCATCTTGGGCACCCAAGTTGGCTCCAAGTGATTTCTTCTTAATTGAAACATTTACTCAACACCATTCATGCAAGAATGGTCATCCCCTGTTAACTGAAGGTAATCCCTGTTATCTGTCATACAACTCAAGTTATAAGCCATGCATTCCAAGTTAACTAAAGCTAACTACATGCAACTCAAAATAACCAACATGCATGAAACATGCACCTAGATGCAACTGAAGATAATTGAGCCATAACTGAACTGAACTGAACTGAACAAAACTGAACAAAACTAAACTTCATGCATGCAAACATCAAATCCTAAATCCTAGGATCATTACATGCATTCAGAAGTGTTATCTCTTAGTTCGAATAGTTAACTTAACTCAAGGTGAGTTTCACCTTACCATGTGTGCACCCACATGTTCCTATTATTTAGGAATAACTACAAATGTCAATTTCATGATTTATTTCATCAAAATATTAATCTCATCCTAATCTTAGTGTTGTTGAACACATTCCAAGAACTTAGGAGATACATGAAATAATTAATGTTTAGGATTTTCAATTAAATGGCATCCTATTTCCAACATTCTCCCACTTGACATTATACATTGCAATTATTCTAAACAAGGAATAATAAAACAAGTACAAGACTCAAGGCCAATGGCCTTCTTGCACCAACTAATCAAACCCTGCTAACTTCAAATGCAACCTGCATAATCATGAAGCTTCCAAGAAAATGATTAAAAACCAAGAGAACTTATCTGTATGGTTTCATAAGATAATATGTAACATTAATTAAAGTGTTAACTTTCTCAATTAATACCTTCCCATTATCAACCAAACCAGTACCTTTCCCAAGTCTCTGTATCCAAACTGCCTCTTTGGAGGTATGCTAAACCACTGAGTGTTTTGAATTCACATTCAACCAAGGTGTAGGCTCCTTGGTCTTTTCTGTTGAAAAAACTTTTCTTACAAGTAACCATTCCAACAAATGTCTCTTACCATAAGAGAACTCCAACCTCACCTATTTCTCCAAGTATCCATGAGGACATGTAACCAACCAATCCATGCCAAACTCCAAATGCAACACAACACTTTCATGAAGTAATCAAGCAAATGATTAATGTACCCAATACTTAAGAGAACTACACAAGATCAATGCCAAAGCTCCAACCTTGAACATAAACATGACATCCATGATCTAACCATCTCCTCTTAGGAGATCACATGCATCATAACATACTTATACATCCTAGTCTCAAGAGAACCATGTAATATGCCAAAATCTAAATGCATATCAAGAGAAAACCATGACATCAATAACAAATATACTCTAAACCAAGAAACCATATCTCTAATCACATGGAGATAACCTTACCAATGATGCATCCATGTCACTGCCAACAAATCCCACTGAACCGTGGTACCGAGTCACACATGGCATCGTGACTACCATCCTCTCTATGAAGATTACTCTGAAACATGAAGCAAAGAGTTATCACAAACACTATTAGATGAAATAACCAATGCATCATTACTATCATCCAAGGACTCCTCTGTAGAAGAATCAAAACTTTCTTTCTTGTTCTTACAATCCTTCTTCACATGTCTCGGTTTCCCACAGTTCCAACACTTTACCTTAATCTGTCCTTCTGACTTACCCTTCCCTTCCTTGTTTCCCTTAGGCTTCTTTTTCTTAGGCCTACCTTTTACAAACAAGGAATCTTGGATTTCCTCCTTAGACTTCCTCCTCATCTCCTCTGATAGGAGAGTAGGAAGAATGTTGTCCATCTTTGGATCTGTACCATTACCACTAATTGCAACAATTAGATTTTCCCAAGAATCTGGTAAAGAACAAAGTAATAAAATGCACTTATCCTCATCCTCTAGCTTTACATCTATAGATGCTAGCTGACTAAGAATTAAATTGAAAGCATTTAAATGTTTTGCAATAGATTCACCATCTTTCATTTTCAATGAATACAACTGCCTTTTCAAATACAACTTATTGGTGAGACTCTTAGTTTGATAAATATCGCCTATTCTTTTCCATAATTTATATGCACTGGTTTCCACTGAAACATTTAAAAGAACAACATCAACAAGACATAACCTAATTGTTCCTCTTGCCTTCTTATCTAACTTAGCCCAATCTTCATCTGAAATAGTTGTAGGTGTCTTTGTCTCATTATTAACCGCTAACCACTGATCTCTTTCTTCAAGAAGATCTTCCATTTTTAATTTCCACATTTCATAGTTAGAACCATTGAACCTTTCAATATCTAACCTTGAATTCATTGTAACAAAACTTAATTCTAAAATCAGCAAATAACCAAAATAATAAAAGCTCCCACTAAGCCCAAAAACCTCCAATCTTTTAAGAGAAAGGCATCCCAATACACTACCCAACCCAACTCTGATACCAAATGTTGAAAAATGAGGTGTTTTCTTAGCTTAATACTCTATAAAACTTTAATATTGATGATCTAAGTAAGATTTTTCTTTGTTACATATATTCTTTGTGGGTGATTATCTTGATTAATCCATTTTACTGTTGTAGAATGTAGACAGATGTTGATAGAAGAACTAGACAGGATATTAGAAAGATTACACAAGATGTACTGTGGAGAAACCCTTTCGGGAAAAAACTCCACCAAGAATTATTCTATTATTCAATCTCTGAATTACAATAGCTCCAATTCTTGCTTGAGAATTCTTCTTTTGTCTTCACCAATCTTCTTCACAACCTGCAATAAAAACTCTCACAACTCTATTCAACTTGCTTGAGATAAATAGGCTTTAATCAACTTTATAAACTCAACATGAGTTATAATTACAATGCTCAATCCCTATCCCTAAAAGGTACACCATATCTCATGCAAATAGGGTTATCCTATGAAGAACAATGCTAAAACATGTGCTTCATCCATTTGGGCGTCCCAAACTGAAGCTACAACTCAACCTTCATTTTGTTGATAATTCCAAAGCTATTCCTCAAAGTTGGCACCCATAAGTAATCCTACTTAACTGATCCTTCATAAATATCTCAACATGCAAAAGAGGTAAATCCAAGAAAGCATCTTGGGCGCCCAAGTTGGATCCAAGTGATTTCTTCTTAACTAAAACATTTACTCAACACCATTCATGCAAGAATGGTCATCCCCTATTAACTGGAGGTAATCCCTGTTATCTGTCATACAACTCAAGTTATTAGCCATGCATTCCAAGTTAACTGAAGCTAACTACATGCAACTCAAAATAACCAAAATTCATGCAACATGCACTTGCATGCAACTGAAGATAACTGAACCATAATTGAACTGAACTGAACTGAACTGAACATAACCGAACTGAACTTCATGCATGCAAACATCAAATCCTAAATCCTAGGATCATTACATGCATTCAAAAGTGTTATCTCTTACTCAGAATAGTTAACTTAACTCAAGGTGAGTGTCACCTTACCATGTGTGCACCCACATGTTCCTATTATTTAGGAATAACTACAAATGTCAATTTCATGATTTATTTCATCAAAATATTAATCTCATCCTAATCTTAGTGTTGT
Organism: Sequoia sempervirens; assembly: GCA_007258455.2. Lineage (NCBI taxonomy): Eukaryota > Viridiplantae > Streptophyta > Pinopsida > Cupressales > Cupressaceae > Sequoia > Sequoia sempervirens. The sequence goes on along the minus strand of VDFB02261694.1, from coordinate 12,021 downwards.
TGAACACATTCCAAGAACTTAGGAGATACATGAAATAATTAATGTTTAGGATTTGCAATTAAATGGCATCCTATTTCCAACAACATACACACCTCTCCAGGTACAAAAACATCTCACAAACCACATAAAAACTCTCCACAACATCCAATAATATTCCACATCATCATAATATTCAACACTATTGGTGCAACCACCTAAAAATGAAGAACACTTTCATTCTGTGCAATGAGATACACTGGCATAAACATACAACTCACTAACCAACCTTCTAGAACACCTTAGAATCTGAAAGCTCAAGGGAAAGTAGATATAGATAATATAAGAAAATTCTCAGATCGGCAAGCCAATAAACTTCAATGTAGAGAAATGTGGAGCAATTCCATTTCTCCTAAACAACCTTCTTCATAGGTAGACACTCTGTCAAACACATCTTTAACTACCGCACAATCCGAAACCTGAAACTTTGGATATAACACCTCTAAACACCTTTGATCATTACGTCCAAACTACACAAGCATACCTTCAACCATGAAGAAATGTGGAGCACAACACTGAACACACGTTTGTCACACTGCATACTCTTTTATGCAAATTTTCTCAAAAGAACTTGGAAACCAAGTGAACCAACTACATCAACAACATTGCAAACACTTCTCCAACACATCTACAACATTTTCAACTCTCCAACAACAACAAAACTTTCCACACTAGGGTTGACATCAATATGACATCAAACCACAACACATACAACATTACTAGCAAGCTCCAACAATCTCCCAACTATACTCAATCTTCCAACAATATCTACATACAAGGAGTTGGCATCAATGACAACACTAATGACAACACCAACTTCCAACAACTCCAATGCTAAGGGTTGACATCAATGACAACACCAACACACTTCTAATAGAATCAAGTGCCACTTCACCAATCCCATTTTATCAATTCTAAACCGAGTGAACTACTTGTCCAACTACAAACCCTTGCACATCAATCATGTGTCACTATCTAATCTACAATATGACTAACCTGATAGTTTTAGGTCAATGATTTTATTATATAATATAACACATAATTAATAAATTTGTCTATATGGGTACAAAGTTGCAACTAGTCAAATATGTAGAAAGGTACCAAGTTAGTGTGATTCAAACATGTAGTTCAAGGTATCAAGTTAGTGTGATAGGTCATGTCGATTAGTAAAATTGAGAACTTGACTCACTTTATGTTAGGTTGTAACCTAGGTCTATTTTTTCTAGTAAGTTATGTTTTTGAAAGAAATGATTAATCTATTGGATGCCACACATGGAAGGAATCCTAAGATTCCCTACTTTAACACTTTCCAAACATATTATGGTGGCTATAAAAGATAATTAGATGTGGGTATATAAATTGTAATTAAAATATAAGATCTTGGAGTATCTATTTTAGGTAGTTTGCAAGAGCATCATGGAAGAAGAGAACTTGCATCTTTAAAATTAGAGTGTCTCTAAGTTTAACTAGTTGAGTCAAACAAGGAGTTATATTGCATCCATTGGTTTGACTAGTCATATAAGGAGATTTTTGTATACCTAAGTGTATTTATATGGAAACATGTATATAAGGAGCAAGACAATATCCAAATGGTTAAAAAATATGATGCTATGTAAGATATTTAGGCATGAGAGCGTTGCATAAGAGACATGTGAATAATTTATCATTAAAGTTCAAGATTTCATAATATAGTAGAAATATTTATTTAAGAATTATGGCTTAGGATGATTCTTATAATTTATCACCGAAATAGTGAGAGTTTTAAAAGAGGACATGAGCATCTAAGTCAACCTTTTCATGCATTATGGTAGTTGCAAGTGACATATAATACCATTTAATTAGGTGATTCTACCTTTGATTCTTTCATAAATACATTTATGGTCAACGCCCTAAATTTTCTTATGGATAGTGCAATACTACACAACCTTAGCTTGTGTCACCCTTAACAAAATAGTCAACCTTATGTACCATCTCTACCATATAGATGGTACAATTGCCACCTATAACACCATATTGACCCACATTAGTATATGGTTAGTCTAATTGTGTCTTAAGATGTCATCCTAGCACCACCCATGCTACATTATTAACATGACATCAAAATTCCCTTTGGTGGGAAGCCTACCCCCTCTCCATTATGTTTTTCAATTTTGATATATTCAACTTCAAAAGGTGATAAATTGTTTGCTAAGTGTTTGATAAAGGTTAATTATTTTTCAAAATTGCATTTTTTTGCTAGATACAAAGTGGTAATCTTTATTTTTTAATAAATGCTTCTATTCTCAAAAAATTATTGTCTAGTCCTAGTTTTTGGAACTTTATCGGCTCACAACTTTCACATACAAGCTAATTTTTAGTGTATTTTTTGAAAACAAGTGATTTTTTGTGTGCTAAACACCTAGATGCTTCTTCTCAGTAGGGTCATACATATTTTCTAGATACATTGCACTAGGTTTATTACTTGATATCTATCTCTCACATTGGTTTTTTGTAAGCTAGATGTGTTAATTTTAAGTTTATGTAAAATTTGGTACTATGGATATTCAATCCTATCCATTATTTGATTAAGGTAGGTTTGATGGTTTGATTAAGATATCTTAGGTAGTTGAAATCATATTACAACATATTTTGAGGGCTTTAATTAGAAAATGAACTAATGAAAACCCTAATTTCAAACTGAAAATGTTAAATATATAGCAAAAAAATAGAAAGAAACTTGAAAACCTAAACTAGAGGTTGCTAAAGCTCACAAGGTTGATGGGAGGAGGTGGCAGGTGGAGTTTGGTGGCCCAAAAGCGAGTACCCATTTCACCTAGTCGTTCACTGACAAAGGTTGAGGAAAAATGACTAACAATCATTTAAAAAAAAATAACTTTAAGAAATAGGTACCCGTTTATTAAATGGGTATCCGTTATGAAATGGGTACCTATTTAGGATGGGATCCCAAAGCATAACGAGTACCCATTTAGATCTTAGGCTCAGATACCTGTTACTAAACGGGTACCTATTTTTTTAATGAGTACTCATTCTTGTCAAAAAATTTCACTTGCTTGAAACTTGAGCCCTCTTTGTGGACCCAACTTCTTGCGGGCATAGACAACATCGATAAAAGAAATTTGTATTAATTGAAAATTCATACAGGCATACAATGTTATATGTCGATAAAACTATAATATATGTACAAGAAAGTCATATAAGCTTACAAAAAATCCATATAGGCATACAATGTCATGTGATGTTGATAATTAAAAATATATGTACAAGAAATCTATATAGGCATATAACAAAGTCATAATATAATCAATCCTCTCCACTAGGATGGGAGAGTCGATGACCCTTTGATTGTTGAGTAGATGGAGAGGCAAGCGATGATGGTCTCTTTTGAACCCGCTGACTTGACCTCCTCTCTAAATGTTTTTGGGGGTCTACCTAATACAATAAAAAAATACACATTAATATATATATATAAAATATAATTACATATAAGGAAATAATCACTTACCATCATCTAATAATTGGTCTCAAATAATTGTTGTATCTCTTCATTCATGTAAGGGACACGCGCATGATTTGGAGTTGTGTCCCCCTACATAACAAGAATCAAGAAACAAATTAGACTACTAATGGATATAATTCAAATTTACACTTATAGACAGGATAAAAAAAATAAAAAATAATAATTTACTAATTTGGCACATACTGAGTTGTCAAAGACATCAATGATAAAATTGTTGCCACAACAACCACCTCCATTGTGCCATGAATATTGGTAGGATTTTGAACTAATGTCATCAACTAAAAATAAAGCAACATTATTTAAAAACATGTTGATTAGAATTAGTCAAGCTTACCTCAGTGAAAGTTGTATTTAACCACTCCCACCGATAGGACTTGATGTCGAAGGTCCAAAATCCACCTGTTCACCATCCAGTATGAATTTTAAGGTTACCATTCATATAAGAAAAAAATATTTACACGTTCTATATTTACTATTTCTTTACTAATTACAAACCTGTGGACTTGACATGATTGTGTAATTGGGAGCCAAACACTGAATAGATGTAGGATGAACACTCTAACCTTGAAATTTTATTATAATCAATTTAAATTAATGTTCAATTATCATAAATAAATATAGTTAATGTTACATTTCAAAAAGAAATATAGTAAAATGCATTTAACCTTATTTAAAATTACATGTTTGTTAATACCAAATGTTGTATCTATCAAGTCATATGTGAACACCATATCACTCAATATGGATGTGTTCTACTTTTAGCCACATGCATCTTGAACATCCTCAAACCCATAATCTCAAAAAAACCCATAATTATGATAAATGCGAGGTGATTGTTGAGATGTGGGGGCCTAACTTTCATCACCTTGTGCTAAAGGCCTAGTTTGTTGTAATAGGGTTTGTGTGAGGGAGTTGATGGACTCTAGAGTCTCCACCTCAACACTTTGCTTCACAACAGAAGGGATCGTGACATGCTCAATTTTTGGCCTAGTAAGGGGTCTTTGTGCTTGGTTCTATGCATGAAATTTCCCCTCTCTATCCTATACAAAGCCCCCAACTCTGCCTTCAAATTCATGCATGCCAAAGTATTTTGGGATCTCATTGAGGAAAAAATCACAATAGAGTTTCCTCAAAAAATATTGTGGGACCTTATTGTTGTTATACAAAGGATGGCCAAAAACTATCCACCACCTCTCCCAAAAATTTTCCCTTATTCTTTGGTGTTGGCACCAATAGATAGGGACTCTCTTACAACTACCATGTAAGGGTGCATTAGTTCATGGATCAATATTTTCTTTTCTTTTACTTGTTGGTAGGATATTTTGGAGGCATAAAATTGTTGTTCTTCCTCCCTCTTATTTGACCACATGTTAATTTGGCCACTCATGAAATCTATATGGGAGATGATAGATTCTAATGAAGTGGTGAGGGTTGACCGATGGGAACTAGTTCCACTTGGATTTTTCAACCTATCGATCAATTTTTGGAATTATCTTTTATATTTTTCAATTTGACCTATTAGGTTTTCTTCGATCTTAGGGGGATGTTAATGAATTAATGGAGGATTTTTTTGAGGGTTTGGTTATCCATGTTCTTTACCAAGGTTTTCATGAATTGGTGAAGAATTTTTAATTCTTGAAAATAAAAAATTAAATAAAAACAATTGGTAAATTGTTATTAAATTCAATTTTTATAGTTAAAAACTGGAAAACCCTACCTCTTCGACCTTGTGGACATCGTGGCAACATTTTGGTGGTAGATTGATCAACTTTAGAATGAATGCATACTTTTTCTCTCTCACAGTTTGGTTTTGTAGAGGTAAGAGGCTGATAAATGAGCTTAGCCTCTTTGGAATTCTGATTTTATCATAGAAAAACATGAGCAAATTATGACTCGGTAGTGACCAATCTAGTCTTGGTCACTACCAAGCCATGATGTGTGTGTATTAAATGGATTGGTAAGGACCAACCTAGTCTCAGTCACTAACAAGCCATAATGTGAATGCATTATAATGCACTCACATTATGTCTTAGATGGACCAAAAATTGGTTGTGGCCATTTTTGGTCCCCCATATTTTTGCACATGCCCATCAAGGTAGATGGAATCATGCTAGAAATTATGTCCAAGAATATGATCGTAGACACAAATCGACCAAGGTGATGAAAAGGCTTGGATTTGGGTAGGGTCTAGATCACAAATGATGAATTTACTAAATTTTTGGGGTAAGGTTGGGTTCAATCAACTTCTATGATATGATCCCTCAAAATGAGCACTAGGACGATAATTTTCTCAATAAGGCTAAAGTGTGTGCAAAACAAGAGGGCTAAATATTTCAAAATATGCACTTCTTTACTCTATATTTTTCACCTATTTGGTGTGCATGTGACTCTATTATGAAGCATGCATGATAAAGTAAGATATGATAATAAGTAAAGGAACAAGGATATTTCAAAGGAATGCAATTTTCCAAAGAATACAATTTGGAGGATGAACCTTTCTTTTCTCTACATCTTTCATGAGCCTACATCTCCAAACCTACACACATGAGCACCACAAGGCATAAGTAGCACCTACACTAACATGATCATAAAAATAAAAGTATAACATCTTGCATTTAAATAAATCCAAATTCACTATCATTGTATTGGGAACAAAACGAGAGAATAACATCATGGTTGTGACTTTGGCCACCATGAGACCATGTGTAAAAAGATATGAAGTAAAAGGACAAAAAAATTCTAGGGTTGTTAAGGAGTAGTAATTGAGTTGTCCCTCTCAATCTATACAAATTGAATCCAAAAGAATATGACATTATATCAAGGTTGTTGAGGACTAGGAACCAAGTTTTCCCCCTCAATCTATACAATGTGAAGTACAACAAAATTAAAAATTTAATAAAGTAAGAATGAAATCTAAAAAGTAATATCCCCATGCATATGGTTGTCAAGAAGTAGTAACTGAGTCCCCCCCAACTTATAAACCTTAATTGGTGAACTACAACTTGTTTAAAGTTTAATTAGTTTAGCTACAAATTCATATCATATAAAATATGAAGATAAGGAAGCATCAAATTGTTAAAATCCGTAAAACAGATTATAACCCAGAATCAATTGAAAGAGTTAGAAACATATACTGTAAATGCAAAAACAATTGAAACAGCATAACAACGATACCAAGAGATTGATGTGAAATGCTCGAATGGAAAAATAGCATCAGATAACTATCTCCAATATCGAATATGAAAATACAAGCTAGGTAGCATGCTTATATAGATTAGAGAGAGGGAAGAGGTGGCAACACCGACCAATGAGGAGCAACCATCTATCGGATTAAAGATAACAAAGTATCTTCCCAAGATAGATAATGGATGCTAACATGTAGGAAGGTGACACCTCATAATCCTCACCTAATTAAACATGCTTTATTAACCTAAGCAAGCTTAAATAAATGTGTAGGAAAAACCTTATAATAAGGAATAAAAAACCTACACTAACACCCCCCCTTAAGCATAGCTTAGGTGGGTACAGAGATGGGTCCCGACAAATCAAGCCTGATGAGGTACCCATGTACAATGAAATCCCCCCCCCAAGAGAGAAGAAGGCCCCCCCCCACAAAAGAGAGTATGCCCCCCCCAGAATAGAGAGAGAAAGAAAGGAGCTAAGAAGCCCCCTAAAAGGAGGACGCCTGCCGCACCCCAAGCAAAGCTCGCAAATGAATGAACTTGCTCTCAGTGAAGGGTTTGGTGAAGATGTCCGCTGTCTGATCTGATGTTGAACAATACTGAAGATCAAGAACCTGCTCATGAATCAACTCTCGAATGTAGTGCATGTGAATCTCAATGTGTTTGGTCCGCTGATGATGGACCGGATTGCGAGAGATCTGAATAGCACTCTGGTTGTCACAAAAGATGATTGTAGGCTTTCGAAAGGAAATGCCAAACTCAGTGAGAATCTGTTGAAGCCAAATGGCCTCAGTAGCAGCATTAACTGCTCCTCGATACTCAGCCTCTGTAGATGAAAGAGCAATAGCAGACTGCTTCTTGCTCGACCAAGAAATCGGACCAGAACCAAGAGAGAAGCAATACCCTGAAGTAGACTTGCGATCCTGAGAATCACCTGCCCAATCTGAATCTGTGTATCCCACCAAGTCAATATCCACGCATGCTACAAAATGAATCCCATAACTGTGAGTGCCCTGTACATAGTGAAGAATCCGCTTAGCTGCTTTCCAATGCAACTCATGTGGCTCTTGCATGAACCTGGAGACTAGGCCCACTGCATAAGAAATATCAGGTCGTGTGTGAGTCAAGTATATGAGACTCCCAACCAATTGGCGATACAAGGTAGCATCTACCAAAGGTGAAGAACAAGAAGCCTCAAGTTTGACCCCTGATAGAAATGGAGTTGGTGCAGGCTTACAATCAGCCATGCGAAATCGAGAGAGCATATCAAGAGCATACTTGGGCTGAGAAATAAAGATACCAACCGAAGACTATGTAATCTCAATGCCCAAGAAATAGTGAAGAAGACCCAAGTCAGACATCAGAAAACGATCATGAAGGGCAGTTTTCACTGCCTTGATGGTGGATGAGGAACTCCCTGTAATCAGCAAGTCATCAACATAGAGAACAAGGAAAGTGAGAGTATCATCCTGCTGCAAAATGTAGACGTTCGGATCAGAATGGCACTGAGTGAACCTAACTGATAGAAGAAAGGAGTCCATCTTGGCATACCAGGCTCGTGGGGCCTGTTTAAGACCATAGAGAGACTTCCGAAGTCGACAAACAAGTGAAGGATCCTGGATGAACCCCTGTGGCTGCTCCATATATATCTCCTCCTGAAGGTCACCGTGAAGAAAGGCACTCTTCACATCCATCTGATGAACGTCCCAGCGATGGGCTGCAGCAATGGCAAGGACAAGTCGGATTGAAGTCATCTTGGCAACCGGCGCAAAAGTCTCAGAGTAGTCAATCCCAGGAACTTGGGAGAATCCTTTTGCGACCAAGCGAGCCTTATGTTTTTCAACTGACCCATTTGCAGCAAATTTTGTTCGATAGACCCACTTGCATCGAACAAGTTTTCTTCCCTTAGGAAGTGGGACTAAATCCCAAGTATGGTTCCTTTCCAAGGAACTGAACTCTTCCTGCATAGCAGCATCCCACTCGGGGACACCAGAAGCTTCCCTAAAGAATTGTGGATCAGAAGCTGAAGCAAAGAAGAGATGAGGAGCCTGCTCGAACTGTGACCTTGTTCGTCTTGCATCTGAAGGATCACCAACCCAATCACCTGCTGACTCCAAAGTCTGACGAGCCCAAAGAGGCCCAGTGGCAGGAGAATCATCATCCTCTGAATGATGACTAAGAGAGGAGGAAGATGAACCCTCATCATCACCATCTAAAGTGGAGGAAGAAGACTCCTCAGGAGGATTAAGATCCTCAGAAGAACTATCATCATGAAGTCGCAGTGTCTCCATGGGAATGAAGGATGGAGAAGTGGAAGAAGAAGTATCTTCCTCAAACTGAACACTCCTCTCAATGAAGAGCTCATGTGTGGTAGGGTGGAGTAGCCTGTAGCCTTTGACACCATCTGGATAGCCAACAAATATGCAAGGCCTACTCTGCGGATCCATTGCCTTGCATTTCTCTGCTGGAATGTGGGCCCATGCAGGAGACCCAAACACTCGGAAGTGCTTGACTGTGGGTTTCCGACCGGTCCAAGCTTGAAAAGGAGTTACCCCCTTCACAGCTCGGTGAGGAACCCGGTTCTGGATATAACATGCACAGTTGATGGCCTCTGCCCAATACTGAGGTGCCAATGATTTGGAGTGGATCATGCAATTGGCCATTTCCTTCAATGACCGATTCTTTCGTTCTGCAACTCCATTTTGTTGTGGACTATAGGGAACTGTGTGCTGAAGATTAATACCCTCTGAGGCACAAAACTGCTCAAACCTTTGGTTGACATATTCCCCGCCATTATCAGTGCGCAGAACCTTGACAACCTTCCCAGATTGTTTCTCTGCAAAAGCTTTAAATTCCTGAAAAGACTCAAATACTTCAAACTTTTGTTTGAGAAAATATACAAAGGTGTATCGGGAAAGATCGTCAATGAAGGTCAATACATATCTAGCTCTACTGAATGAAGGATGCTGAAATGGACCAGCCAAATCACTGTGTACTAACTCCAAGAGCTGTGTGGCTCTCCATGCTTTGCCTTTGTCAAATTTTTCTTCAGGATGCTTGCCAAGAATGCAACCTTGACAAACTCCATCAGAGAATCGAATAGAAGGCAACCCTGTAACCATGTCATGCTGACTGAGCTGCTGCAAGTAGCGGTAATTCAAGTGCCCAAACCGCTGATGCCACAAACGACTCACCTCATCTGAGTGAGTAAGCAATGCCAGTGAAGGAGAATCAGGAACAAAATGAGAAAAGTGATAGAGCCGAGAATGGTTATCAACTTTTCCTATAGCAACTGTAGACCCATTGTGCAGATCACTAATAACCACAGAATCAGGTGTAAATTCAACTCTCTTGCCAGAACCTGTATGGGTGATCTGGTAGACAGATAGGAGATTAGTTGACAAAGAAGGCACACAAAGAACATCATGGAATGTCCCATCACCAACGTCAACAGACCCTCTCCCAAGAACTTCTTCTGGTGTATCATTACCCATAAGAATATCAGGCACAGAACATGACTCCAAGGATGAGAAGCTTTCCTTTCTATTGGCCATGTGGTGAGAAGCACCTGAGTCAATTACCCAAGAATCTGGTTGAGAAGCTCTTGCAACTAAGGCCTTTCCCTTTCCTTTCCCCTTACTCTTTTCTGTGTTCTTTGAAGATCCTTCTGATGAGACTTGTTTAACAGAATCAGGCACCTGGATATTGTTCTTCTCAAGAAGATGTGACAGGTGATCAATCTGTTTCTTCAAGCACTTATGTTCATCATGACCAAGTTTCTTACAATAAGAACACTGAATTTTCTCCTTCTTAGGCTTGTCGCCTTTTGAAGAAGAGGCATTATTCATTGCTTTAGAAGCAATTGATGTTTGTTCTTGCTTCTTTTCTTCTTGGTTCTTTTGTTTCTTCTCTTTCTTAGCAACCCCCTTCTGATCTTTAGTGCCCTGATTTGCAGTCAAGGCATGAGATTTAGAGGGCTTGATTGTACCCATTTGAACCAATTTGTCTTGCTCCTTAGTGAGTTCATTAGCAAAATCATCTAAAGAAGGCATCTTATATGTGGTTCCCAAGGCACTTTTTGTGGCATAGAATGTAGAAACAAACACAGAGTAGTTAGGACCAAGTTTGGAAAGAATGCTAAGAATCAATTGACTATCTTTCTTCTCTATCCCACACTGGTTTAACTGCAATCTTAAAGCCTTTAGTTTTGTGAAGAAATCTTGAATTGTATCAAAATTACATGGATTTAACCCTATCAACTCATTCTCCAATAAATGTCCTCTTAGTTCATCTTGTGCACCAAAGAGTTTTTCTAAAGTAGTCCATACATCATTTCATGTTGTAGAAGACTCAATATGAAAAAGTAAATCTGGAGATACAGACATACATAGAGTTCCAAAAGCTTCATCAAGTAAACCATTTAGGCTTTTCTGCAATTAGAGATAGTTCAGTTTCAATACCCATAGTTACTCGAAACAATCCTAACTTCTTAAGTTGTATAGTCATCTTGGACTTCCACTCATAGTAGTTGTAGGGTGTGAGTATAGGTACTATTAATTGATCCATTTTAATGCAGAATTAGATTGTTGTTGTTTGTGAGGAAAGAAAAGATGCACGAACACACAAGACAACCCCCCTTTTTCACTCAATCAAAGAACCCCCCCAAGAAAATTTGATTTGGCACTTTATATTTAGTGCGTTTACAATTACCATCAGCAAGAAATACTGAGTGGACTTGATCTCAATGCTATTACAGATCCTCAAAAGGAGAATATGTTGAAAATACAACTTGGGCACAATACCCAATAAAATAAACAATACCAATGCAAGCTACACAAAAAAACATTCACTTTCAAAAAAAGAATCACCTCGATCTGAGGTTTTATGCAAAAGTTATGCCTTTTCGAAGTTTCCAAAATGAAGACTGTGCAATGTCACGACTGAGAATCTGTAATTTCTGAAAAATCTCTGCATCCAAATCAAAAAACGACTGCACTATTGCATAGAGCACGAAAAAATAGCCAAGATCAAAAAAAAATTCGTGAGAAACGGAGTCCGTATGAGCAAGAACGGAGCTTTTGAAAACTGTCTTCAAATCTGAAACTGCCAACGGAGAGGGGTACGGCTGAAGCTTTCTGAGTTCGATTCTGCAAAATATATAAGCTGCATGCAAAAAATAAAAGATACCCAGATGGTTTTTTGATGTGGTGAACAAAACCCAGAAGGCGTTTTTCCTGATTAGGTACAAAAGATGTAGATCTAATGTAAATCAGTCGCCTTTAGCAA
>VDFB02261693.1:0-24415 GCA_007258455.2 Sequoia sempervirens | reverse complement strand
CATGCCTCCATAATATAAGAAAAAATAATTGATCAATGTATTAATCAAATGAATATTTGGTCTCTCAAGGTTACATACAAGTTTTAGACAATCCTTGTAAACTCAATCTATTGATAGAATTATCATTTAATAACATGATACTTACTTGAAACTCTATTAGGGTAACCTATGGTTAGAGAAAAATATTATCATCAAGGTTTGGAAACTAAATTGGCCTTTTGATATTTCAACCTTTCTCAATGGAACCACAAAATCTACCACACCTTGCACCCTAAGTACCTAATATCAAAAATAATCCTTGCATAATTCACTAATTAGATATTAGTCTAGTTAGTCAAAAACATAATTAATGCATTAATTTTGAAAGATAAGTTAAGTAATGATAACATTGATTATTAGTAAACATTAATGGTTCATAACCAAACTTGTACACACACACACAATCCAATACATTTTTATGAATACAAGTTCCAGTCCTAGTCCAAATTTCAACTAGGCTAGGGGTCTCACAAGAAAAGAAAGGGGTTCCTAGGGAATGTGACAACCATACCTAGACTTCTAAACTTTAACTTCAAGACCTCCTAGGACATCATTTGTGCATTAGTGATGTCTTGAATTTTTTGTATGATATTAATTTATCATCTTCTATAAATAGGCCAATAATAGCCAAAGATTCATTTTTTTTATATTAGATTAAATATCTATGTTTGTTGAGGATTTGTATATCTTCTTCTATAAATTTCGTTAAATCTCTAACAAACAACACAATTTCCACTTTGCATTTCTAAAAGAGAAAATCCTTTTCATTTAGCATATAATCAAACACTTTAATATTTTACATCATAGAAATACTTTTATACAACATTAAATAACATCATTTCACAATTTGATAACTTAAAAACTACCAATCACCATTTCTACACTTCCAAAATTCAATTTCAAACTGATTCTAAACAACTTTTTTATTACATAAATTTGAAAAAAAACTTATTTCATATACATATACTTATAAAGTCATATTTTCAATTAAAAAAAAGAAAAGAAAAAGAGATGCATAATAACTTTACCTTTACTTTTAGTTCTCCAACAAAAATAAAAATATGCACACTTCAGGAAAGTCAATTCTATTTATAGAAATGAATAAATGGATGATCAAGTCTCATAGTTTTTGTAGTTTTCTAGCACATTTATGTATTTTTATCTTCCTCATAATAAAATCTTCCACAACTTGTCACACTTGAGTTAAAGATCTCCCACAATTCATTCATCAAATAGAGTGAACTGTCATAAGATATACAAAACATAAAAAGAAATAACTCATGAAAAAATATTGATTCATGATTGAAAATGAAAGGTGAAGAAATTACGTTACATGAATCAATTTATTTGTATAAATAATAATTTTGTTTTGAACTTGTGTTTGGATATATAACCATTTCCACAAGTCAAAATAATACTTGAGTCTAGACTTTTTGTTGTTACTCTTCTTTCTTAATGTTGAAGATAAATATATAAGTTTTATACAAAATGGAGAAGTAGTATAATTTTCCTTTGCTCTTTTTATTAACCAAGTGAAATTTAATATTGCGGTAAAAGCACACTCTTTCTTGGACTTTGAAGTTATTTGATTGTTTTAAGATTGTGTAGGGAGAGAGGAAAATATGGCTACCAAATTAAAGTTCAAGAAAATAAAATTGTATGGAGCAATGCCAAATGGGTACCGTCTTGCAACGGTTGAAGAAGTCAGGAATAATTTTTACACCATTAAAGGTCGAGAATTAGTGGATAAGTGTAAAGGGAATTGTCTTTTGGATGGTTGCTTCTTGCCTGACTATCGACTTGAACATGATTATCATTATTTCTTTTGGTGGGTGGTGGTCAAGGAAAAAGAGCGGGATGCGAATGAAGGCGTTTGGAAGAAAAAATGTTCGGGTATAATGAAGGGTTAATTCTAATTGTTATTCATGATTTGAGTGCGTATTGTCTGTTTTTAATTCATACCGCTTTACATAATTATCGTGTTTAATGTGATATTACAGCTTGTTATCCATCAAATGGTAATTTGTTGAGAAAGCAAGTCTACGATGGAATTAATCTCTCTCAACAAGGGAGAAATACTGCAATGGCTCTTGCTTGCCATACTAATAATGCAGAAGTTATATATTGGCTGCTCAAAACTACAAATCAAATAGAGATCCAAGGTTTGGTAAATTCATCGAAAGTGTGTAGTGGTTTCTGGGCAAAAGTGGTCGAAAATTTGTCGGCTTGTGAGTTTCCACTACAGCTGCCACTTGAACAGTATTATTTTATTAATTATTTCGTGAATTCTGTCACAGAGTATGGGGTTAGAAGTGTTTTCGAACCATTCCCGATCAATACTACAGGCATTGTTTATACCGAGTTGTTCATAGAGATGTATTCTACTAATATTGTTCACTACAAACCTAGAGATGGTATGTCCATTTTGGATCAAGTAACAGAATATGCTAGACATGATAAAAAATTGATTCCCTCATTGACAAAGCTCTTGTCAGTATCTCAACATTCTGTAGAAACTCAGGTTTCTAAGCTAGAGCACCAGTTTGGAGACATTTTAATTGAGGCAATTGAAAGAGGGTATGCTCAACTTGTAGAAGATTTATTAAAATTGAAAGAGTACGTTGAACTACTCACAACAAATGTCTGTCTGGAGAATGCAATATGGACCTTCCGTAAATTTGGAAATTTGTTAGAGAAAAATGTTGTAAATGAGCTCCAACAAGACAAATATCTGCAATACCTATCTGATTTGTTAAATTTGTTAAAACAAAAAGTTGGAAATGAGCTCCAACAAGACAAACACGGAAAGACACTCTTCCATTATGCAGCCGATTCAGGAAATGAAAAAGTGTTCCAATTGCTTGTTGAAGCATACAATGATGAGTACAGAGAGAAAAAAAGGGATAAATGGGGAAGAAACTTTCTTCATTGGGGAGCACTCAATGGGCAAGCCGACTTTTGCAAGGATTGCATAGATGATTGGCAGTTGAAAGTAGATGCCAAGGATAGTTTTGGCCGGAATTCTTTACATTTGGCAGCTCAAGGAAAGAAGGGGCATCTTGTTGTGGATTATTTAGTTGGATCGTCCTCCGTGGACTTAATTTATGCAAGGGATGATGAAGGAAGAACACCCTTGCACTTGGCATCTGCGAAAGGCAACATAAAAATGGTTGAGAAACTATTATCTTTTGGTGCAGATAACCCTTCTCAACTGAAACATTACATTCAGCAAGTTGACGGCTTCAGGAGGACCGCATTGCAAATGGCAGCAGGTGGAGGCCATACACGTATTGTGCGGCTCATTTTGGATAAAGGCTGTGATCCCTTATCACAGCGTGATATCAATGGAAGCACAGCATTGCACTTTGCCACTCAAGTAGAGGATGCAGAGGTTGCAGTTGCTATATCGCAGAGCCTTCTAAATATGAGGGTGAAAGTGATAAAAAATCTCTTCTATTGTGGGCCTCAGCATCCGGCATTGGCACTGCAGAGGAAAGAGAAAAAGTGGATCCTTTTGTTAAGGATTTCCTTTTACGGGAGAAGGCAAGAAATAGGAATAGGAATAATTTGTTAGAGGCAGCAGCAAGGACTAATAATGCGGAAATGGCATGGGAGCTTCTAAATAGAGGTGCCCGTATGGCAGACCTTGAATATTATAAAAATGCAGAATATGAAGATGAATATATTAAGAATGCGAAATTGGGTGAGTATGTTTATGTTATCATTCTAGTTTTTATAATTTAATTTTGCAGTTCTCTAATGCTTTTCGATTATTAATTTATGGTGACAGTAATAAGAGAAATTGAAGTAGCAAAGGAGCACGGACGAGATAAACCAAGCCTGATGGACAATCTGGGTAATATATTATTTTATAGTTTCAGTTTTTAATTGATCTATTTAAGGTGGATCCTACCAGATCAGCCTCATAGACAACAAAACACTTGGTTCAATTTGTGCAGAAAGAAATGTTTTAGCCGAAGGTCTAGCTGCTCTGTTTTTGAATAGATTTATTGAATCTCCAATCACAGTGGGTATTTCTGGTGAATGGGGCATGGGAAAATCCAGCCTCATGATTCAGGTGCGTTTTACTTTTACCATGAAAAAACATTCAGATTTCCATAAATACTTGGGATAAACAACCAAAAACTTAAATCCTTCCAACTTGTCCATGTAGACCGAAAATATTCTGTTGATGGCAGCCTCTCAATTGTCATTTCCAAATCTCCTCCGTTCTGAAAATTTTGTTGGAGCAGAGAAGCTAACATTGAGTAATAAAGGCCGAAAGATATACAAGAGGATGAACAACGCCATGAACAAATTGTTAGCATCCAGCGACTCAGACTTAGAGGTATAATTTAAATATAATTTTCTTATAAATTTCTACAATTTAAGAGACATAATTATAATATCATGATTCATCATTTCGAAAAGAGTGGACTGGTGAAAAAGTTGGAGTAGTATCATCCCCACACCATACCATTTATAAGTCCCTCGCATGCATGCGTTATATTTTTAGTACTGAAGAAAAAAATGCTTAAAGCCTAGAAGATATTTATCCAATTTATCCAATTTGTCTTGCAGCACAGAAGATAAAAAACATGGTGGATAAATTTTTCGGCGAAACAAAGGTATATTTTAAATACAAATTTCTTATAGATTTCTACAGTTTAACAGAAATAATTATAATCTTATAATATAATCATATTAAACAGAGCGAACTAGTGGAATTGTTGGAGAAGTATCATCCCCAACATCATGCCATTTATAAGTCCCTTGCATGCATGGATATTCACAACCAAATGGTGAGTAGATAAATGAAAGATTTTAAATACATAAGGACTATTAATTGATTAATTGATTTTTCTATTGATATCTCTTCAGCTGAGGTCAGATGTTAAAAGGGAGAGTCAATTCCAACAGATGAGAGGAGTACCTCGAATCCTGACAATTCGATACAATGCTTGGCACTATCGCGATGAGCAGGAAGCTTGGGCTGGGCTAGCGGTCACAATCACAAAAGAAATCGAGAAGGCAATGACCAGAGCACAGAGGTTCAGTACCTGTTGGAGATATAGTTGGGCTAAAAATAGTGTGAATATCTGCATACAAATATTTTTACCGTGTCTTTTGGCTACATTTCTAGCAGGTTGGGTGGCTTGGGCAGCTTGGAGCTTATTAAGGGATGCTAAATTCAAGAATTTACAGTATGGATCCATACCTTGCACTATCATAATAATTGTATGGGTGGTATTGAGATCTGTTATTTCTGTGGTGAAACCAGTGAGCACACAAATGATTGGGTATATCGACTCGCCAGATCACACAGCTCGTCTTGGCTATCAAGAGCAAGTCATATCTGACATCAATTTCTTGAAAGGAGAACTTGGAAGAAAGCCCCACTGGTTTTTTTCTTTCATTTCTGGTGAGTGGTGCAGAAATTGGTTTGGCTTGTATCCAGACAATGTTGAAAATACATGTGTCCCAAAATTTAGGCCAGCCTCTGAGGATCAACTCCGAATCATAACCTTCGTTGATGACCTCGATAGGTGTGATGAAAAAGTTGTTTTAAAGGTGCGTGGAATTCCTTTTTTTGGTTTCCTATGTTTTCATTTAGAATATTTATTTTAGGGGCTAAAATAGTTTTTTTATTTTTTTAATTAATACAGGTTTTATCTGCAACAAATCTTGTATTGGCTGAGTGCAAGATTAATGCGATTTTGGGGACAGATAAAAAAATGATTCAAAGAGCAGTTCAGAGACATTTTAAAGATAATGATGATAAAAATAATGATGATAGAGATATAGCAGATCAGTTTATTTGTAAAATTATTCAAATTCCTTTGAGTTTGCCAGATCCTACAGATCAAGAATCAGATAAATTTCTACAACACTATTTAGGACATCAACCACCTGTAAAGACTACACTTGGAGTGGAAGACAATGAAGAAACAGATTATGGTGATATGGATACAGATGATGATGATATAGGTATAGATAATGGTAACTTGCATGAAAGTTTTGTTTCTAAACGACACAATTTATAGGTTTAAAACAATTTATTTATAAAATCCAATATAATTAAAAGTTGATTATAGCTACAATGATGTGAATCAACTTGTTTGTATGATTATTGTTATATTTTTGCATTTGTGTATATGCAGATGATGAAGCCTTAAATAACACAAGAGAAGAATATTTAGCGCTAGATATGGATTGTCTTGATGCACCAGGTAAATATCCCAAATCCTAAAGTGCCACATTGAGATCCTTTTAATTTGCAATGAAAGTTGTGTTTAAACAATTCACAATTTTATTTATCTAGCAGGTATTATCAAAAGAGTGTATCATTGGTTGGCTTGCTTCTTTCAAATTTTGTTTATGCTTGCTTGCAACCTTTCAAGTGAACTTCAGCAATTTGATGATGAGTTAAACACAAAAGGAATCCGTTCTTTAACATTCTCAAAAGGTGCTCAGTTAACAAGAGAAATGTTACTTTCAAATTATAGCTCAGAAGAAGCTACAACCTTGTATAAGTTGAAGGGATTTGCCATTGGTAGACAAAAACTTCCTCGTGAATGGAAACGCTTTTTGGACTACCGCAAATTCGTATGCAATGTTCTTTCAATGAGACGCAAAGTATATAGGCTACTAAATTGGAAGCTAGAATTGGTGGCTTGGATATTTATTTGTTGGAATTGGAAGCATGAGATGAACACACTTATCAAGGTTGGCTTGATAATATTGCATTCATTTTTGTTTTATTGAAATGTAATTTAAAATATTTGTTGGTAAAACCATAAATCTAAAGGTTTAAATCTCTTTTCAAAATGTAGGGTTGGCACAAGTATGCACGAGTGGAAGTGAAGGAAAAGGAAAATCCCATGGAAGATGAATATGAAGCAAAAAAACATTGGTATGGACCTTCGCTTAAACAAATTGTTATGAATTATATTATTGAGTTAGAGGAAGGACAAAAAAAATCAAATATTGAAGTTGAAGAAAGTCAAATCCAATCTTTCAAGTGGTTGAACTTATTAGAGGCAATGGATGTACAAGATGTTTCAATGAGAGGCATTCAATTGTTTCAACAGTTTCGTCTTCATTGTGAAACTGACCTTCTTTTATGGCCTTTACCAGAGTCAAATGCCCATAAATATAAAAGGTTGAAATCATCAATTCATCGTCAAAGATAAAAATATAAGCATCTTCAAAGTAGACTCAAGTTTATTTTATTATATGAATTATACCCAAACATTATTATTAATGCCCAACTATATCTATTTGTTGGAGTAAACAAAAGTTGAATTTCAATATTATTTTGAAGCTATAAGAGTAAACATGTTTTTATACTTAGCTTTTTTTATTGTTTGAATAAATAGTATTTAATCATTTCTATGTCTTTTATCCTTAGAATTTAAAAATACTATTTTTTTTGGATTAATGAAATACAAATGCTTTTTTTTTGTTGTCTAGATGACTTAAACTCATCTTAAAACATGCATAAACACAATCATTTTTATAGTATGATTCATAATGTTTGCACTTAAAGAAGTTTCAAGAAGTTTCTTTTAGGTTTATAGAATTATGGGTTTCATTACCATAATGTGACATTATTTAGCATTCTCCTTTCATGAGGGTAAACAATTAGATGCAAATGGTCATAATTTTGGTTGGGCCTTATGATGGTTAATGTTTCATCCTTCTAAAGATTGGCTTGCATATTGTTGTGCTTTACCTTTGCAAAAATAAATTATTATACATAAATTTGTATATAATCATTAATGTATAATTGGGATTTATTAAATTATATTACATATATATGTGAATAGAAATGAGGGTTCAAAAGGGATTATTTTTCTTGAAATTAGTAAATTTTTTTTTTTTATAAATTGTTAAATTTTTCACATTTAAAATTTAAAAATTTGATAAGAACAAGACTAGTAATGCTCAAAACATAGTTTATAAATTACTATGGTTTTTTTTAAAATTTAAGTGAATCAAATATGGGAAATATACAAAGTGGTCTTGTTTTATTCAAAAAAAATATTATATATATATAGTAGAGGAGGGTGAAGAGGAGGGTGACTAGCCACACCAAGGCTCTACATCACTGAGAGCCAAGAGTAGAAGGCTACCATAATCTACCTCAAGTTGGACAAGTGTTTGATGCTAAGGATAGAAAATAAAGAGCACTCTTAGTGCTTTTATCACTCCACTAATCCAGAAATTAGATTCAGACTAAGCGAATAGACTTTTAAGACCCAGACTGTGCCTCAGATAACTCTTTGCATGAGGACAACGACGTAGGAAAGGGATGATAGCGTAGCACATTGGCATCTCACAAGTGTGCTAGCATCCGTATAGATAGAAAGTGTAAAAGGACAGTGAAGAGTACTAAAATATATTGACGGATTAGGAATTGAGGTTTACTAGTGATGATAAAAATAGGAAATGATAGCATAACAAAAATAAGAGAGATATGATAAGGTATACAAAATGACAAGAGAGCAAGGTGATAGAAAAGAACTCATGAAGGTTCTAGTTCTCCCGCAAGCTCCACATGAACGAGTACCTACACACAATAAAGAAGGAAAAAATGTTGGGGCTATTTCAAGGCTTGCCACAGTCAAACCCCTATTTTGATGTTTCCACAGGTCTCCACGGACAACCAGATAGATAAAGGAGTAGAAATACGATAAAGAAACTATGCTGGAAAAGAAATGAAACTAGAATACTATAAAAGGAACTATGCCACTCAAATCCAACAACAATGTAATGGAAAGTAAAAAATACTACCCTCGACTAAAGGCACTCAAGGCCAATGAGAGAGGAATGCAAGTCTACAACCATGGCAAAGTTGACGTGGCCGCAATGACGTTGAAAATAGTCTCGCAAGACACCAAGTTGTAGCTTTTGTGGTAGATATAAAGAATGTTGTGATTGTTGAAAGTGTTGATAGTGTAGCAAGTAGCTGGAGATTGTGATAATATCAAGAATAGGAAGCCAAATCAAGTGAGTGTGTAGAGGATGGAATAAAAATGAAGAATAACCATTTGAAGGTGAGTTTGAGAGGGAAAGAGTTGTTCAAAGGTTGGTTGAAGGGTGCAAGGGCATTACACTTTTGTCACCAATGGAGAACATAATGCCTCTTGCAAATGGTCATGCAGGCCACAAAGCCAAGTGGATGGGTAGGATGGGTGATGTGGAGATACATGGTGGTTTGATTTTCTAAGATTGAAGGGTGCTAAGGAATTTATAGGGGTGCAAATTCATCTATATATATACATATAGATGTATATATATATATATATATACATATGATGTATATATATATATATATACACATATGGAATATATATATATATATATATATATGCATATCTATATATGTGTATGAATGTATGTATGTACACATGTATATATGTACATACATACATACATACATACATACATACATACACACACACACACACACACACACACACACACATATATATATATATATATAATCTTCTCAATAGAAAATTAGCTAACATCATGTAGTTATGACAATTATTTTGTTAAGTTTTAAATAATATATAAATTTTACTATTAAAATAAAAATTGTGTGTGCTCCTTAATTTTGAGAAAACTTATTGATTTTTTTTTTAATGTATATAGGTGGTGTTCTAGAATTAAAAATGTAAGTCATTTTAAATTGGGATGAATAGATCAAAAGTGAAAAAAATTATATAATTTTTAATGGAAAAGTAAAGATATTAGAAAAAAAGCTTGATAACCAAATATCAAATGCAAATAAAATAGTCGACACCCCCATAAGAAAAGAAATGAAGAGGCTCCACTACATTATGTGCCTACAACATCCACTTCTAGGCCTATGATCCCAAATGGTGTAAAAATAAACAATCTTGGAACTATGAGACAATTGTAAGCACAATTAAAGAAAAAGATTAATCAACCTTGCAATAGAGGGACCAAGAGTGCATTAGTTACCAAAAAATGTTGGAGTTGACATAATTAGAAGGATAATTCAACATATTTGACTAGTTCAATATGTCCATAATTAATAGACCATTGTGGGAGGTTCTCTCAATTCTAAAATAGTTGAATATTATATACGAAGCACTCAAGTGTGAAAAAAGTGATAGGTAAATGAAAACACCAAGTGATTAATGCAATAGAATTAATCCACATAATTCTAACTATTCTACAAGTTGTGAAAAAAGAGGTATTTAAAATTAAGCCAAAACTATTCTATCCAATGCTAGTTTTTCAAGATAAATAAATTCATAACTACATGGTCGATTTTGAAACAAGCACCTTTGTCATGGCTAGAAAGGTTGTTGATGCCTTAGGACTATCTTATGATACTTCCATTAAGAGAGTAATATATTTGGATCATACTCTAATAAATACTATTGGAATCATTAAAAAAAATATCTATTCCTTTATGCATGTTCTAATGGTTAATTTTAACAAGCATATATATGACCGAGGTTATTTTTGTATTTGGTTGATTAAAATATGGGAATACCTACTATTAAAATACAACCATATGTTCCCAAAAATATATGAAAATACTCTCTAAACCTCTCAATAATCATCACATTGAAACCAAGTATTCCACTTATAAAGACTTAAGGAATTCCTTTGGAATAAATGAACTGGGCTATCTCCTCTAAATATTAGTGACTCTACTAATGGTGGTGGTGATTGGTAGATGATGAAGATAATCATATTCATTAGTTATTTGAAGAAACTAGTGTTGGAATGCATTTGATTCATGAGGAGGCTTTACCTATCCCTATGATGACTTAAAACTAGTGACAAACAAGTTAGATCAATGTGTAGAAAAAAAATCCCTCATGAAGGCATACAAGCATTGCATGTGGTACCCACTAAAATCCTTCGACCTTATCCAATTGAAGGGTATTCTCTAAGAGAATAATATAGAGGAAAATAAAATAAATTTAATTGGGTTTCAATTCAATTCAATATTACATATTTTCTAAAGAACAAGGACATTGTCAAGTTGGTAATTAGACCCACTATGCTTGATAATAATTCTGAATATGGTATTCTAGAATGATGAGTGAATTGCACACTTTCTTCAAAACATGATTGACTTTGCAAAATAATTGATTCTTGAAATTGAAGAAGCTTATGGAGATAAAATAATCCAATGAAATGGGAAAAATGATAGCTTTAGGGGGTATATTAATTTCTAAATGACTCTTTTAGAGGAAAAAAAATATGGTGGAAGATAAAATGGACTGCAACAATGTGGAGATATCTCTAAGAAAAGTTGTGAAGTTGGCAAAAGTTTACACCCACGAAAAGAGTAGTACCTAATAAATCTCTATACCATATATGATTAGGTTATTGCTTGGGATTGTGGGGGACTAGGAGGATACAATAAATAATTCATTAAACACATAATTTCTCTATGACCATAGATCAATATTATAATATAGAAATAGAGGCTATTTAATTCAAACATCAATGCAATCATCAAGAAAGATTTGACTAAGTTGGTGAATTTCAAAATAAACTATTCAATCAAGCACTTAACTTGGGTATCTAATTTGGTTCTTATCAAAAAAAAAAAAATACAACAAACCATGTCTTTACATGGATTTTATAGACCTAAATAGAGTTCAACACACAAAAATCACTATCCACTACCATCAATAATCCTACAAAAAGTATCTAGTTCCAATAGGTTCTCAACATTGGATGACTTCTTAGGTTTCAACTAATTTCTTGTCAAAGAGGAAGATCAATAAAAATTGACATTGACTGCAAAATTAGGCATCTTCGCCTATAAAAAATACCATTTAGACTATCTAATATTCAACAATATTTCAAAAGGAAATGGACATTGACTTTAAAGATATAATAAAAATATTAGAAAGAAAGAAGATATTTTTATCTTGAAAAAGTATTTTATAGGTGATAAAAATTTAGAATCTCCTAAACCCCAAAATACATATTTGGTGTGCCTAAAGGGAAATTATTGGAACATGTCTCCAAGCATAGTGCAATCATTGATCTATAAATGGATCATGCTCTACTTGAATCCTCACTCCAACATAAATTTATTTGGTAGTATTTCTTTGTAGGCATAGTCTACCTCATTACCTTGATGCTTAAAAAGGAAGAGTAATTTAGATAGACTTGTTACCCAATTTTCTCTTACAACTCAATCAAGTAGAGTTGGAATGAAGTTTGCAAATTTCAGGAGCATTCAAGAGTAGAAGAATTAATACATTGTTTGAAGCTTTCAACTTCATTGTTTTGCTAACATGTTTGTTCACTATGCAGATATAGGTGAAATTTCGTTGTTGGATTCATTTGTTTTAATATTTCAGCATGTGGTGAAAAATGGGCTCCCATAAGGGTTGAGCCCAACATGCTGCCCTCTCAAATTCAAAAGATGCAACGAAATTTTTTGTGAATGGAGTTTGCAAATAATGTTGAGTTCCATTTGAGAAAATAGACTATTAATAGTGATACCATTCAGAAGAAAGATTTTATGAATGGGGATATGAGAAAAAGAGTAACCATTCGAAGGCCCTACACCACAAGAACAATGGTCACATGTTTTGATCGTATCTCAAAAACTACGATCTGGGTTTTGTGATTTTTTTGTACAAATTAGAAATGAGGAAAAAAACCCTTTAAATTTCTTACCGACCCAGTTTGTACTTTCTGAAAAAATTTCACTAATCCTAAGGAAGAACTTAATCATTCAAAGGCCATACACCACAAGAATAGCAATCACGTGTTTCAATCATATCTCAAAAATTACAATCTAGTTTTACATGACTTTTGGAAAAAAATTAGAAAATAATGAGATAAAAAACCTTTTAAATTTTTCACTGACCCAATTCGTATTTTTTGAGAAAAGAGATTAGAGATGGAACTGAAAGTGTTATCATGCATTTGATGTCAAACTAAAGCCTTTTATCCTTGTTTCATGGTCGAACTGAGGTGATTCTGGGGTCCACTTTGGTCATGCAGTTACTTGTGTGTTTCTTGCATATTTTTAGACAAAATGAACTATGTAATTAAATATTAAAAGTAATATTTTATTAATTACCTTAATATTTACCATGTGATGCATAAAAGAAGGGTTTTTACATGTTAATATTAAAATAATCACAAATGATTATCTTTAATATTTAATCAAACAATTACTTTTTCCCCAAAATCATACAAAAAATAGAATTGTAATGTCCAACTGAAGATATTTTCATGAATTCAGAGTTGAACTGGAGAGTTTGGTCATGTTTTTGAGTTGTCCCATACAATTTCGAGGTCAACTTTGGTCAAATTAGTTGTGAGAGGGAGTTTGAGCCTATTTTTTCTCAAATTGCTTCAATTCTGACTCACCTTTTTATGGATTTTCATCTTTGCTCGTGAGAGGATTTTTGAGATATTTTTCACCTACAGTTTGCTTCTAGTTCCACCTCTTGGCACATTGGAGCTATCATATCATGTTATATATATTAGAAAAGACTTAGTCTTTTTTATTAGTTCTTGTTTTTTGCCTTTGCATTCTATAAAGAGACTATCTTGTAACTTACTTTTATTCTACAAACTAATATAATACAACAAATTTTACAGGTTATCATAGTTTGTTAGTTGTAGAATTTTCTTTCCATTTTTCAAATATTGTCAAGTTTTCCTTCTGGATTTTAGGTGTCATCCTTATGCTTGATTTGATAAGAAACTGTGTCTCAATCTTGAAACCTTTTATTTTTCTATCTCACTCATAGTGTGGGTAAACCCACAATAGTGGGTTACAATTTTTTGAATGAAGAAAAATTAGAAATTCTCATCAAAAAATTTAAAATGGTTTACCCCTTCTAATGAAGGGGGTTCGAATGAACCACCCCCCTTCTAATGAACCCCCCCTTCTAATGAACCCTCCCCCCTTCTAATGAACCCCCCTCCCTTCTAATGAACCCCATTTTGCACCATATAAGGGGGGTTCGAATGAACCCTCCTTCTAATGAAGGGGGTTTGAATGAACCCCCTTCATTAGAAGGGGGTTCTAATGAACCCCCTTTTTCACCTTCCCTCCACCATTTCAAGAATGAACCCCTTCATTAGGGGGTTCTAATGAACTCTTTTTCACCTTCCC
Source organism: Sequoia sempervirens (assembly GCA_007258455.2). NCBI lineage: Eukaryota > Viridiplantae > Streptophyta > Pinopsida > Cupressales > Cupressaceae > Sequoia > Sequoia sempervirens. The sequence goes on along the minus strand of VDFB02261693.1, from coordinate 10,227 downwards.
CTCCACCATTTCAAAATTTATGCATTTTTTTGACTATCGAAGCTTGGGAAGGAGGTGAAAATGGAGTCAACTTGATAAACCAAGTTGGATAATTGTAGAGATTGAAACGAGCTTTCCAACAACTATAAATTTAATATATTTTGTTTTTATATTATATTTTATTTTTTAGTTTTACTGAACATAGGTTTTTCACTGAACATCAAGTTTAGTGAAAAATCATTGTGGAAAAATATTAAATTTGAGAAAAAAAAATTGAAAAATATATATGCCCTAGGTATTGGTGTCCTCATTCTAACAAAAAAAAAAATTGAATTTCAATACATACCAAAAAAGTTATGCGTGCCGAAGTGCACCTATGTCTAAACTATAAATGTTTTGACTTCAAAACTTAATTAAAAAAAAATATTCAACAAAATGTTATGAAACAAAATGAAACCAATAGATACCAGTGTTAGCAACCTAAATTAAAAAGAATCAAAATTTTATCCTTTGTAGAAAAAAAGTTATGCGTGTCGAAGTACACATCACTTTTAAAAAATGTTGTTTACTATTAAAAACTAGTTATCAAAGGAGACGCAAAAAAAAAACAATTTAATTCCAATTTTTTAAAAAAATATATATTTAAAATCTACAGAAAAAATCTCACAAATCACTAGTTTACATCATTTTCAAATTCCTAATAGTTTGCCTACTATAGGTGTCAGAAAGTGAAGTTTTTTTGAAAATGTTGATTTTAGTGTCAAGTTTGGCCAAAAGTGTAACCCATTATTGTGGGATGACCTGTATGAATGCAATTAAGTTTAGTTTCACAAGTTATACATTGTGCATATATCATCTTTATTGTGAAAATATTAAGTTTTCCTTTCGAAAAGGATAATTTTATTAAAGCACTTGTATGAAATATTTATGTGATTAAAATTTTCAGATCTAGTTGTGCAAATAGAATCTTTGAGAGGTGATTGTGAATCAGTTTGCAATTTTATCATCTTTTAGGTGCATCACCATCATTTAATTTAGTTTTGCATTCCATTAAGCCTTCCATCCCTTTTCCTGTTTAAGTTTTTTAGTTTTATAGAAAATAAAAAGGGGAACTAGCCCATAATCTGGAGACTCACTTTCATTATGAGCAACCCATAGGCTTGAAAGTGTTTCCATGTTACATGGGATTGTTGAGCTTTACACCTTTGCATTCGGGTGCAATCCCTCGTAATAATTTTTTTTGGCACGCTCAATGGGACAGTTTTGACTCTTCTAGTCCAAATATTTTCCACATAATTCTAATTTTTGGTGTGAAAATCAATATTTATAGCATTTGGAGGTAGGATCTACACACACCTGGCGACTCCAAACACATCTACTAGTTTCAACAAGATTTAGTGATGGTATATTTCAAAATAGCATTTTCAGTTCTTCATATGAGTAAAAAAATGTCAAATTTTCATAGTCAATATGAATACCCACCCCCATAAGTTATGAAAATACTGGCCATGAACCCTTTTATCAGCCATACCCAAATAACCATAATACTGGTTTTGATCAAAATTCCCATATCACAACAAATAACCAGTGAGATTATCATTCTTACCATCCTCCTACCCATGCTAATACTTCATATCAACCCTCGTATGATCAAGATCAATCCCAAAGCCATCATTTTTCTAGCAATCAGTAGATCAATCCCTTGATCAACTTCAAGAGTTTCAAATTTTAAGGATAAGCTCAAACAAATTCATAATCTAGATTTAAGGTTGAAGATAAGGAACATGTTTCTTGAAGAGTAGTTTAGAAAGAATGAATTGAATGTGCAACAAGAACAGTTGGTTTGTCTAGCCTATGATTGTCAACATGATTATGTTCATATGATTGCTCACAGGATTATAGCCTTGAATGTCAACAAGAATGTGATTTGTAGCAAAAAAAAGAAGATTATCAAGCTTATCTTCAAGATTAGCAATATGAATTGGTAGCCCAAAAGAGGAAATTTGAGGAGAATCTTGCTAAACAACTTGCTGCAAAAGATACAAAAATGATGCTAAAACTTGTCAAATAGGAGATTCCTAAAGTTAAAATTCCAAGTTTCAGTCAAGGTGAATCTCCCATTCCTTCCAATCTTAAAATTCCAAGTTTCAGGAGCTTCCCTTTATATCAAGAACCTCTTATTGAGCAAGAAGCTAGCATAGCTACTAGTTTTCCAAACCCATTTTTTGGAGAAGGTATTCCTACTTTCAAAACACTATGCTTCATACAAGAGGAATCTATTCTTAAGCATGTTCAGCCTACAATCCTTCAAGAGTAACCTTTTTCCTAGCTTGTTCAACCTCAAGAACCTCAACAAAATCAAACTTCTTGTTTAGACACAATCACCCCATCCACAAAAGAATCCATTGATATCTTGATTTCTCAAGATAATCATGTTGTAGATCAAGAAATAGAGGAGGTTGTAGTTGAAAATCAGCAAGTTTTAGATCAAGAAAAGGTTGATGTTTCTTATGATCTAGCTGATATGATTAACAAACTCCCATGTTTTGTTGATAATGAGCAAGAAGAGTCTCAGATCACAATAGTATTAGCCTTAGATTAACAAAAGGAATGTAAATATGTTGATGTTCTAACCCCTCAACAAGGCTACAATAAGGTAATAAATAATCCTCTTCCACAACAAAGTGAAAATCAAAATGAAGAGAACTCATTTTGGGATGAAATTGAAGTATTTTTTTCAAGATTAGATTCCAGACTTCCATATTTTGAAGAAAGAAATAAGGAACAATAGGTTGTTGAGATAGAAAAGGATGTTTAAGTCCAAAATTTTGTTGATTTATTTGATGACCTTCTAGGATGTGTACATGAAGATGAGCAATGCATCATTAAACTAACATCAATGCCTAGTTTCAAGCAGCAACATGGAAGGAATCAGTTAGGCAAGGTGAAGATCCAAGAAGAGACAAATGAGGATAGTCATGTTTTGGAAGGTCAAGAGGTTGATTCACAAGAAAAGGTTGTTCAAGTAGAGCAAGAAAAGTAGCAAATCATAGATATTGAAGGTATGAGCTTTGAAAATCATCATGAGAATAAGTTAGAGCATACACTGTAGAATGAAATTGTTCATGAAGAGGACTTATTCTCAAGCATCATTGAAGTTTTTGTCTCTAACATTGTTGACAACTTAGCACCTTTCAAGACAAAGGATTATGATCAACATAATCAGGTGACCAAAGAGGTTGTGGTTGAAGAGACAACATGTGAGAAAGAAGTCGACAAAAAGAGTCATCGATTTAGCATTTCAATAGGATGCCCAATCAAACATCTCTCCATAACATAGTCCAAGCATGAGATTGAGATTAAAGGACAACAGGGCCAACTTGCTTAATCACTCCAAATCAGCAGTTTGGTTGATCAAAATTAGAGGGTGAGTGAGTTTGTTTACATTCTTCATGAATAATTGAAGCAATTTATTGAATATCTTCTTGTTCTTCATCTAGTTTCAATTGTTCATAAACATGTAAAGGGCATGTGTAAGATCATGATGGACCAAAAAGTGGCGATATGAATGGTATGTGTAGGGTATGTGGCTGACGACTTTTTTTTTACCCAAAATTGATGAAACAAAAAATATTTTTAAAGGAGATCCTTAGCTTTCCACCAATATAAATAATGCTTTACTTTGAATTTAATAAATAATTATTATTTATTTTCTATTTGAATTACGACTAAAGTACTGATTGATAAGCGATTAAAAAACATCCTTAGCTTTCAAAAGGTAACATTTTTTGAATTTGAAATATGCATCACATTCTATGTTTTGCATACTATAGGATTAAAAATGAATTTCATGAAGTTTTGACCAAGTTAATGTGGTTAAACATAATAATTTTAAGTATTTTTAAAAAGTTATAATAAAAAAATCATAATCAATTCATTTTCTAATAAGCAAAATTACAAAAGATATGCATCACACTCAAGACACAGAGTCTCTACTTATATCTAAAAATATTACAAAAAAAAATATTATCATTTTATTGCCAGGAAAGTTAGTGGCCTGAAGGTGACACTCTACTTCTTTACTTCTTTTCCCTGATATTTAAGTACTACCAAGATTGAAATTTTAAATTCTCCAACAAGCCAGGATTTTTAAAACCCTAGAGTTTATAATCTACATTCAATTCCTACAGATCTCTTCTTACATATTTTGAAATAATATAGATAACTTATTCAAACTTTTACGCGAAGTTGTCTTAACTCCTGATTTTTCTAATTTTTCTGCCACTATGGGTTTGTTTTTCTATGATGATCTTGTACATACCCTAAGTTAGTGTTTTTTGTTGAGAAGGGGAAACTACTTTAACCAAATAGTAAATGGATTTGCTTGAGGTTTTCATGGTTGTTTGGTTAGGGTAAGGTAAGGTAGTTTCATTTCACTACTATTTTGTTTTCAATAAGTGTAGACGTTGCATAGTTTTTTTGGCTCTGTCTTAAATAGAGTTATGCTAGTTTCTTTCAGTTTTGGTTTTACTACTATATAGTTCCTGACAGCTGAGGTAGGGGTAGTTTTCTGAGTCACAAAAGAGCAAGAAAAGACTCCTATGCCCAATGGATTGTTTAAGGCTACTTGTATATATGCTTAGCAGGAAAGCACCCCTAAGATGCCACCAAAATGTTACCCAATTTTTGCTTATAGCTCAATCAAGTAGATTTGAAATGAAGTTTGAAAATTTTGGGAGCATTTAGGAGCACTCAAAAGTAGAAGAATTAATGCATTATTTGAAGCTTTTAACTTCATTGTTTTGCTAATATGTTTATTCACTATGCAGATATAGGTGAAATTTCATTGTTGGATTCATTTTTTTTAATATTTTAGCATGTGGTGAAAAAATGGGCTCCCACAAGGGTTGAGCCCAACATGTTTCCCTCTAAGATTCAAAAGATGCAACAAAAGTTTTTATGAATGGAGTTTGCAAATAAAGTTGAGTTCCATTTGATAAAATAGACTACTAATAGCATTCAAAAGAAAAATTTTATGGACGAGAATATGAGCAAAAAAGTAACCATTTGAAGGTCGTACACCACAAGAACAATGGTCGCGTGTTTCGATCATATATCAAAAACTACGATCTGAAGATTTCGTGATTTTTGGACACAAATTATAAAATAATGAGGCAAAAAACCCTTTAAATTTTTCATTGACCTAGTTTGTACTTTTTGAAAACTTTTCCTTAAACCTAAGGAAGAGTAACCATTTGAAGACCCTACACCACAAGAATAGAAGTCGCGTGTTTTGATTATATCTCAAAAAACATGATCTAGGTTTTCATATTTTTTGACCAAAATTAGAAAACAATGAGGAAAAACAACCCTTTAAATTTATCACCAACCCAATTTTTATTTTTTGAGAAAAGAGATTGGAGGTGGAACTCAAAGTGTATCATGCGTTTGATGTCAAACTAAAGTCTTTTATTCTTGTTTCATGGTTGAACTGAGGTGATTCTGGGGTCCACTTTGTTCATGTAGTTATTTGTGTGTTTCTTGCATATTTTTAGACAAAATGAACTATGTAATTAAATATTAAAGGTAATATTTTATTAATTACCTTAATATTTACCATGTGATGCATAAAAGGAGGGATTTTACATGTTAAATATTAAAATAATCGCTACTGATTGTCTTTAATATTTAATCAAACATATACCTTTTCCCCAAAATCATGCAAAAAACACAAGTGTAATAGAACTGAAGATATTTTCATGCATTCAGAGTTGAACTAGAGAGTTTAGTCATATTTTGGAGTTGTCTCATACAGTTTCGAGGTCAACTTTGGTCAAACTAGTTGTGAGAGCGAGTTTGAGTCTATTTTTGCTCAAATTGTTTCAATTTTGACTCCCCTTTTTATGGATTTTTATCTTTTCTAGTGAGAGGATTTTTGAGATATTTTTCACCTACAGTTTGCTTCTAGTTCCACCTCTTGGCGCATTGGAGCTATCATATCATTGTATATATTAGAAAAGACTTAAGACTTTTTTTTCAATTCTTGTTTTTTTCCTTTGCATTTTGCAAAGAGACTATTTTGTAACTCAGTTTTATTTTATAGATTAATATAATACAACTTTTACAAGTTATCATAGTTTGTCAATTGCAGAATTTTTCTTTCATCTTTCAAATATTATCAATTTTTCCTTCCAAATTTCAGGTGTCATCCTTATGCTTGATTTGATAAGAAACTTATTATGTTTCAATCTTGAAACCTTTATTTTTTTTGTCTCACTCATAAGTGTATGAATGCAATTAAGTTCAGTTTCACAGGTTATACATTGTGCATATATCATCTTTGTTGTGAAACATTATTTTTTCCTTCGAAGAGGATAATTTCATTAAAGCCTTTGTATGAAATATTTATGTGATTGAATTGTTCAGATCTAGTTGTGTAGATAGAATCTTTGAGAGGTGATTGTGAATCAATTTGCAAGTTTATCATCTTTTAGGTGCATCACCATCATTTAATTCATTTTTGCATTTCATTAAGCCTTTTATCCCTTTTCATGTTTAAGTCTTTTAGTTTTATAGCAAATCAGAAGGGGAACCAGCCCATAATCTAGAGACTCACTTTCATTATGAGCAACCCACATGATCGAAAGTGTTTCCATGTTACATGGGATTGCCGAGCTTTGTAGCTTTACATTCGGGTGCAATCCCTTGTGATAATAGGACTAACTAAGGAAAACAAGAATTTGAATAGATCAAATAGGCTAGTTGAAAGGCACTAGTATTGATTGAAATCAATCTTTTGCAAGGAATTCAATTTGCATGTTTATGGAGGATAAGTAAGAATTGTTAAATTTTTAAAATAGGAGAATGGATAAGATAGAAAAAATAAGCACCAAATGATTATTTTTTTATAAAAAATTAAAGGATTCTAAATAAAGATACAACTATGTAGGGAAGCAAAACCTATTCTTTGTTATTTAAGCATTGAGTAAATTTAGAAACTTTCTTTATTTAAACAAAATCAATGCTATGGTTCTTCACTAAAGTGTAAGTGTGTACATCCTTGGTGGTGAAATTAGTGGAAAGAGAGCCAATTGGATCATAAAAATCCTTCAATATGAAATTGATATTGTTGGGGCTCAATTCTATAGTGCCAAAATTTACATTTAGTACTAGTTTATTTATGCACTTATCCTTATTTTGATCATAAAAAATAACTAATATAAGAAATATTTTTGGGCTTCTATTTTCCTATATTTCCCAAGTGTCATCCCCATGTGCTCATTAAATATCAAAAGGTTGGAGAAAATCCACAGAAATATTCTAAGTGGGGTTCACTTCCTTATTTGGACTTTCATACTTACCTTTATAATCATACCTCTTTTATGCCTTCAACACTTTGGTCTCTTTCCTTATTTGCATATTATACTTATCCTTCCCAAAATTCTATCCACAAATTATCTTAATCGAACTTTTGCACTTATTCTAGTAAAGCTAGAATTTCACTTGTATCTCTATCCAAGTACTACTTCCCAATCATCTCTAATTCCTAAATCTTTAAAAAAATCATATGTGTGTGTGTGTGTGTGAAAATTTTGGCCTTTCCTATTCTCAAGTGCTTATAGGTCATCCCAAAATTGTAATCGCTATCGATCTTGAAATATTATCAAGATTTTCTATTTGAACTATCCCCTCTTGCATACTTCAATGGTATGATTTCTTCATCATCCTTGATCCCCAACACCTTGAATTATGGCATAAGGAAAGATATATTGATCAACCTTCTAAGTTTGAAAAACACTTGTGATTTTGACTATTTACTCCCACCTACCCCTAAATAGCCCAAAATTACACTAATGAGCTAATACAACTTAGCAACAACTAAATCTAATATGTTCATGTCCAAGAGAATTATTTTAATCAAAATTCATAGATTAAGAGGTAAATGGAAGGAAAATACTCCCATTCCCTAATTTATTACATTAGTTGAAATTAGAAAGCCATATATTCACACACATCTCAAGGTTGCTATGTAGTAGATTTTGTAGGCCCTTTTTCCACTCTTCATTCGTATATCTAAAGGCTATTGATGGTTAGAGTGATGAATAATGTAATTAAGGTTATCTTCTCACATTTCTAGGCATCTTTGTAGATCTTAAAGGGATTATGTTTACATAAAGAAAATGAAAATGGTGGCATCTATATGGGGCACCTATGTAATGCAAAAAAAACCCATGTTTCTTCTTCTTGGATCAAAATTCCTAGTTGTAGATTTGCAATTTGAGTTCTCATTCATTCTAAGGGTTGGATGGTTTGGGTTTTCATGTAACAAAAATTGTAAAGAATTCTAGGGTTTCAAATTTGTAGGTCCATATACCATTAAAATTGTTCATTCCAAAAGCTAATTTAAGGATAGATGTAGGAGCATATATCTATAGTCAGATGTATCCTTGGACAATTGTTAGTATTTTGGAATATTTTTGGTTTTATAGTCTTAACAAGCTTTATTTTATATATAATTATCTTATCTCACCTCATTTGTTGGTGTGATTATAGGAGTTTGATGAGTTTAGTATAATTATAATGTATATTGTAATTTGTATTTTGTAGCAATCTCTTTCTTTTTATAGGAGAATATTGGTAAGTTTGATGAAGGCATACCCTTGTTATTTCTTGTTTATTATTTTAATAGTTGAAATTGAATCTATAAGGTAATAATACATCAATTTTGAACACTTTGACCCCCCACATACCTTAGAACAATAAAAAAAAAACTATTAATAGTAGTTATAGGAGTAAAAGTAGGCTTTATGCATGATTTTTATGATTTAGTAATATAATTTATAAGGATAAATTTCAAGAAATGAATAACTATAAATTATTTGATGAACCATGTTTAGTAGGTCTATACTTTATACATGTCTATGAGATAATAAATACACCCATAGATACATACGTAAAGTATAATGTTAGATATATAGGTATATTGTAGCTATTTAAGCTTGAACCAATTAAAAATATAAGGTTCAAGTCTAAATTTGGGTATAGTGATTGCATGCTCTAAATAATTATTTATCTTAACTAGTTCAAATACCTATTAAGGTATACCTCTTGGAATAACCTCATTGGTTTAAGTCCAAAGTATAGGATAGGCTATGAGCTCTTATTCATAGGCCTTTAGCCATCCTAAATCTATTGATGAGCCCCCTACTTCACCTTCTTGAATACAAGCTTTTTGTCTTGATGGTGAGAAGCTTTAAGAAACACCCTTGGTCTTTAGGGTGAGAAGAAGTTATAGGATTTTGGACGTGTTGTTTTGGGACCTAAAAAATGTACAACCAATAAATATTGTCAATGGAAGACCTAAATGTTGACACTTGAAAAAAGACATCCTAGTTATTAAAGAGTTGTTAGAAAAAGAAGAATAACAAAAAAAACAAGAACATTACATCATGAATGAAGAAAATCACCAAGTGGGGTGGATTGAAAGGGTTATATATATTTGAATAGGTAAATATCTAGAAGGCCTAAAATCCATCGAGAAAGGAATATATACTACAAGTCTCACTTTATAGATTGACTAAAGGAATCATGTTCATGAGGAATTTTGATTGAGTGATATTAAGGTGTAGAGAAAAGAAAAGGATCTTGGCCATCCTTAAGGAATTCCATAAGATTATCTCAAGAGAACACTATTCTACCCAAACAAAAATAGAAAATATGTGAGATAGATTGTATTGGCCTTAATCATTTACAAATTCACATAATTGGATAAGAAATTTCTAGAATTATAAATTTAATAATAGAAGAAGGAAGAAGGAATGTTTTCCCTAAATCCCGTCTCCACATATTATCCATTTTCTCTATGGGAACTATATTTTATACCTACTTTGAAGTTTCCCTAAACCCTAAACACAAGTCCCACTGAAATTTCCTCTTTCAACTCAACTCAGCTCTGAAGTTTCCCGCTTTGGCTATTTTTTTGAATTTCCAACACCTGTTGTGATTTGACTACTTCATGGGACAGTTAGGAGGGGGCCCGAGAAAGCTCCCCATTCCAAGAATGTTGTCTTCTTGTCTAGTGATGTTCCTACAGTGTTAGTAGCTAGTCTAGTTGTTCCCCATATGACGTCCCCTCCTCATACTTCCATCCTTTCCCCTAGGGAAAAGACTGAGGGTATTTCTTGAAAGTCACCCATATCTCCATCTTTTGGGCTTAAATATTTCTTCTTTGAGGAAGAACCGACTTCC
>VDFB02261692.1:0-47861 GCA_007258455.2 Sequoia sempervirens | reverse complement strand
AATCTAGCAAATGGGTGTTTAAAAGTAAAAAAACTTAAAAGTTGACTGAAATTGGGACTCATATGCCATAACTAGCACATCATTCTAGTTATGTTTTTTTAAAACTTTCAGGCCTAAATTTGGTTTTCAAGGTTTGTTTTGTGCTTCGCAATTGATTTATAGATTCAAAACCCTGATTTGCAACCTATGGAAGTCCTCCAAGTATCTCCAATGTAAGGTGACAACTTTGTACACTTTGAAAACATTCTCCAAACTTTCTCTTCAATTTATCTTCAACCTAAACCTCCAAATCACACACTAAAGAGAGGGAAAAATGTTGTTTTGTTAGTGGAAAGGGGTTTTCCTTGGTCAAACCCCATTTTGGTAATCAAACCTTGAAATGAAATGATATAGGAAATGACAATGATGAATGAACAAAATAATATGTTGCAACTTACCAAATCCTAGGAATAAGAGGTTGCAAACATGTATGATATGGCTCCGATAGATGTAGATCTTGTCTCTTGCTTGAATGTGGTAGATCTTGAATGAAATGCTATATTTAATCATGAAACCCTACATCACAATTATTATTTCAAAAACAAATATGATGTATGAATACTTTGACATGATTCTTGATGCTTGAAAAATGCTCTAAAATGCTTGATAATATGCTCTTGTAAACACTTGAATTCTCTTGTGAACATAAACTTGATATAATAATGCTCATTCAACTTGATAGGCATAAAATGAGTGAAATAAACTTGTATTTATAGTTAATTATGCCAAATTTACCAAAATTAAACACTATAAGCCGACATCAGATCTAGGAGGATAAAATACCACCAAAACTTGAATTAATTTTAATTTTGGGCTACATGGAACCTATACACCCAATGTGATATATGAGTCCCATTAGGAATAACTTATGGGACCAATTTCAAAAAATGCTTAGAAAGGAATGAAATTAGGACTAGGACCAAAAACCCTAGGTGGGACTCATATGTCCAAGGTGATGTATGAGTCCTAGATCACTAAATTTGGGCCAAAAACCATAGAAATGCCTGAATTATGATTAGATGTTGATTAATGTCAGGATAATCCTCAAAAATATGCATTAACTGAGGCTTGTGGATGAAAAATTAGGGAAATTAAAGCATAAAGAAGCCCAATTATTTAATAAAACCCTAAAAAAGTGTGAAAGTGTGTTACAACACTTTACAACACTCTAAATAAGACACCAATAATCTCATTTTCACAAGGACCCAAGACCTAATCTGAATATGTTACATATATTACAACACTAAATCAAGGCCATGTTAAGTACTTTTTTTGTCATTACATCTAGCCCAAACTTTAGTGAGAGTAGGAAATTTCTTCAAACTCACAGTAAACTAGATTAACGCACAACAAGATGGATCCACACCAATGTTAGTACGACATGATGACAATGATCAAGAGGGTTGTGTAAGCCCCCAAGAGAAAGGTCCTATGGAAAACCAACATAGGAACAAAGAACACACATTAAAATTATATAAAGAGCAACAACAAGGCACAAGCATACACTACCAAACATAAAGGGAGAATTAAATCTAAAAGAAGGGGTTGCAATCAAGTTTCGACCATTTTTCCAACATAATGTGGATTAGATCAAGGATATTTGTCTAGGAAAAAAATGGACATTCACTCTGAGGAAACAATACTCTAGGTTGTCCACTGGGTGAGTAATCCAATAAAGTGAGACACACACACACATGACCGGTATGAACTCACACTCACAAGAGTAGCTAGGAAAAAGTCATTCCCTCATTCGACTTCCCATCAAAACCATACCAAAGTTACACCTCTTGATAACTTTGATAAGGTGCCACACAACAAATGGTTTTTGAGCTTCATGAGACAAGAAAAACTTTATATTCTTGGAGCTCATGAACAAGGAAAATGGCTCCACAAGCATGGAAAGTGTGTTATGCAAGGTGGCCATATAACTAAAAATGAAAATGTGATGATAAAGAATATTTAAAGGAGTCTTTCTTAGTTCATATGAGGTCATAACTTAGGGGACATCATACCTAATTTCTCCAAGAGTGAACCAATAAAACAATAGAATATTTGTAACTTAGGGGATGCAATGTGTCACATCAAGCCACTAAGAGGAATAAAATATGTTAAGAGAGATCATTCTCTTGAAGGAAATCACACCCAATGTTACGAGAAAGAAAAATAGTCATCACATGAATTAAGAAGACTACATCATGAACCATGAAAAATAAAAATGAAAAGGAATAATGCCAATTGTACCATAGAAAAAAGGAAACTTGCTTGACATGGGAATAATTCATGATCAATTGGACTTGATGAGGCCTTGATTCAAGTGTTGTGAGGCATTTTATGCATCCACACTAGGTCTTGGACCCTTGCAAATTAAATAACATGCCTTTTTTGATGTCTTGCAAAGGTGTTGTAGAGTGTTGTAAAGGACTTTCACACTCTTCTAGACTTAATGAACCTATTTTCCCCTATTTCAACATTATAAAATGTGTTTAATAGCATTATCACATCAATCTTGAAGACATAACTTAAACATTATGTTAAACTAATGTTGTAATGTGTTTAGCACATTCACATTGGTTCTTCTGCCTTCCTAGGCTATGTGGACCTCATTTCAATGTTGTAAATTGTATTTAATCACACTTTCACATTGAATTATATGTCCCAAGCCCTAATTTACCTTCACATCATCATTAATAGGCCCTTATTACCCCATATAGTGCATCCCAAGGCAATATTTGATAAAATGCCTGACAAAGTTGCAATTTAAACCTTATTTCCTTATCTCCAGGCATCTTAGATCACAAAATGGCCCCTATGGTACCCATTCAAAATCCATGGTGAATTAGTCCCATCCAAGTGGGACCCATTTTCCATGGGTGGCGAATGAGTCCCATTTGAACCAATTTTGGCCTTTGAGTGGGAAAATTTAGAATTTAAGTTTAATCTTGCACCATAGAAAAATGGTCCCTTGTCATTTTCATGGTCTTTTAGGCCTTTCTTCATGATGCTTGATCCATTTTGATTTGATTTATTGATGTAATATGGCCTAAACATGAATTTTTAGCTTCTTAAAATACAACTAATGACATCTTGGGAAGGTGTTGTGAAGTGTTGTAAAATAATTCTACACTTTTCTAGACTCTATTCATTACAATTCACCTAAAAATCAACTTTTCATCACTTATTAAGTCCTATTTTGAAGTGTTATAAATTCTTGGAACAAGATTTCACATTTTTCTAGGCATAATTTCACTATTTACACCTTTCTTATGCTTTATTTGACCACTCCATGCCCTTATAAGACTAAATTAAGTGTGTTTTTTAATGTAAACCTAAAAAAAAATATTAAATGCAAGATAATTCCCAATACCCACCTTCAAGTCCAAACTGTGGGACCCATTTGCCATGGATGGTGAATGAGTCCCTCTTGGCTAAAAATTCAAAATAATTTAAATTTTTAATGGGTTTTTCTTTAAAATCACCTTATGTCGGCCTATGATGAGGTATCATCAGGTTACTAAGGAACAATTGTGTATAAATATGTGTTTTTCTTCTCATTTTAATCCGCATTCATCAAGTTGAATTATTCACTCATTCATTCAAGCATTCAAGCACTTTGCATCATTGAATCAATCATTAATTGAGTATTCAAGAGCATCCATTGTTATATCTTTATATTTTCTTCAACAAGGGTTTGGTAAGTTGATATAATTTTGATATTATTTGTTTATCATTCTCCTTCATCTCATTATTTCATAAAGGGTTTGATTACCAAAGTGGGATTTGACCAAGGAAAATCCCTATACTCTAACCCTCAACTATTTATCCCCTATCACATGTGTGTTTGCAGACTTTTGTATGCAGATTTGACAAGAAATTAGGTGTTGAAAGGTGGTCAAAAAGTCAACAAGGTGTTTCAAGACAAATCAACCTCATTTCAAGCTTCTAGAAGGCTTTCTATTTGTTTTCTCTAGAATTAACTCCATCAATCCAACAAGTAGACAACCTTAGATTTGGTGTTGTAAAATTGTCCCTTGATTTCACAAAATTTTGGGAGAGGACTAATATACCATTAGTGGAAAATGAGTCCCACCTAAAGGCTAGAAGTCCATATTTTGTCACATTCTGGATCCCGACACTCAGAAACTAGTTTTCGACAATTTTCATCAGAAGCAGGACTGATTTTCCATCAATGGTGAATGAGTCCCACTGGTGATTTTTTCTAATCTCAGAAAGCATTCGAAAGATTCAATATTCTCCAATCTCTTCCTAGGTGCACTCTGAATTAGCCCTTTTCAATTTTGTTTTGTATTTTTTCATTCTTAGTTCATGTTTTCATATCACACCATGTTTTCCAACATTTCATAGATCTTAGGTTTTACATACATAATGAGTCACATAAATCATCTAATTTCATTTAGATCACCTAATTTAGTCTTAATTACATCATACATTGCATAATTTGAGTAAACCTAGCATAGATATTTTGTGTAGGGTTTATCTCTCTCCTTTTAGGTGAAACATCCTAAGAGAACAAGAGTAGCCTATAAGCCCTACCCAAAAATATAAGGTTCATTTTGGTGAACCTTCATATTTAGAACTTTACATTTATGATTTCAATTGCATCTTGCATCTTAAATTTCATTTGCAGCAACATTCAATTAAGGTATTGTCTTGTTTTTGTATCCTAGGGTTTCCTAACTTGCATTAGGGAAAGACTCATTTAGATTTCATTTTTTCATTGCATATAATTGAAAAACCTAAAAATCTACATCTACATCCTTATTTTGCATATGAAAAGCATTAGAATCATTTTATTTTTTTTGAAAAACAAAAAAAAATCTCATAGTTGGACTCAATTGCCACCCTGGGCAAATCAGTCCACCTGCACATTCTACACAACATTTTTAATCATTTTCTGGGTATTTCCTGCATTTCTATTCTTTGTTGTTATTTATTTGTTTTAGTTTGCAGAATTTCTATTATTTTCATTTTTCACTCCTAGATTACATTGCATTTGCATTTGTCCCATCTTTTGTGGTACTTTTATGAGTGTTTGGTGCCCCATTGATAATACTTTAGTGACATGAAGTTCTAGACTCATGGCTTCCCGTGATAACACTTTCTTTGTCGGCCTTGGGATATCAAGATCTCCTAATCCTAGTATGAACAATGGTGCATTAGGCATAGACAATACCACTTCTATGCCCTCACCTTTCCATCCAATGAATGTTGACACACAAAATAATTCCATCCTGAAAGAAAATGTCATTAATATTTATGAGGATTTTTCACACTTACAACAAGACTTGTCCCTTGAAAACATTTCCACCACTACCATACTGGCCATAGAAAACCTTCATCGATTGATTGAAAGTGATGATGGCTTACAAGTTATGAAAAGAATTGTTGAGATTTACAATAAACTTGCTTCTCCTAATTCCCAATTAGCAAACATAGTTGCAAGCCAAGGAGGACCTCACATCCCTCCCCCTTCAACCATAGCATCCATACCAACTTATACCACTACTCAAGTTACAACAACTATGCAACAGGTTAGTCATGTGGCTCCTTCTTTCACAATTCCAACTAGCATATCTAGTTCTATTGTGGCATCACAAGTCCCCTCTACTACCTTCACCCCTCTTAGTGTTCCTTTCACTTCCCCTAACATTACATACACCCCATCACCATTTTCTCTTCCACCTCAAACCACTTACCCCAACCCAATAATTACACAACTCTTTAATACTATTTCATCCATGCAACAACAAATTTTCACCATTATCCAAGGTTGAAACACTCCACCCACATACCATGTTTTTAGTAGCCCCTTATCTTTAGAAATCTTAAGAACCTTGATGCCACAAGGGATAGAAATTCCTAGGTTTGAGAAGTACAGAGGTAAAGGGGACCCTATTAACCATGTCAATGCTTATAAAACTTTATGCAATAATTTTTTCCTTGATGATAATGTCATGCCTACAAATTTTACTAGAAAAACGAAACATTTTTTTTTTCTTGCACCATAATTAAACTAGTTAACACTCTAAGGGTCTGAGACGTAACACTAAACATGTTGTTAGTTGTACACTTACGTGAAATTATTTCTTAAACCAAGTGCAAAGGTCAACTATGCGATTAGATAATCATATCTTCTTTGGGTTGGCTGAGATGAGCTTGAGAAGATTAAGGTTTAACCATAATTTAATTTTATAACCCGATAACAAGGTAGTACAAATTTATGCATAAATAATTTGAAGGAGGTATAGTGACATTTCTCTTATTTAATAAGTATGAAATCAATCCTTTTTAGTTATTGTCTATACTACAATATTATTCCTAATGACATTATTATTATATTTATGTTACATTTTAATTATAACCTAAATATTAATGTACCACTCTTGTGCCAACCTTGACATTAATATAATTTGTAACTTCTATCAATATTTATATTTATCATCACTCAACATCTAATAATAGTATTTACTTTCCAATTATTACTATTTAAATTGTCAACACTTTTCCCCAATGGTAACTTCAATAACTACTTAAATTTACAATTCAATTAGTTAATAAACAATAGTAATATTACTTTCAATATTAGTACTATTAGACTATTATTATTATTTTGTTTTAACTATTATTATTATTAAATCTCAATAAATATATATATATATATATTCTTGAGTGTTGTCTGTCATGCATTAAAAAAAAAATGAGTACTTTATCTTATTAAATTAATCTATAAGATCTAAATTATTTTATCCTTAAAAACATACATTCCTCTAAAAAGAGACTTACATAAATAATGAAATTAATCTTAATTAAAAAGAGCACATTAAATTATCTTTATAAGAATATAAATAATTTCAAAAAAGAAGAAGAAAAGAATACGTGGCTGGAATAGTTTTAGGTATAAAATAAGTTATGAATATCTTTCTAAATAAAAACATGATACTTAAAAAGAATCACATGCCTTTTGATATTTGTCTTGTCCAAGTCATAAAATAAAAAAATTTCTTTCAAATAAAGTCTAGGTGAGGTTTGTAAACGCATTCCATCGCTCCCCAATATATTACATTTTAAAGTCAATATATTATAACTTAAATGAAAAGAAAACCTAAGCAACCGTATGCATATCGATTAAGATAATTGTCTAGGAATCCCCTTAGTTGTAACGTGGGTGTCATTCGATGCTTTAAAAGATAAGAAGCGGTAATGGAAGCGGGTTTTTTTGTTATTTTAGAAACTATTTTCACTTGCAAGACGGAAGCCCTAAAATATACTAAAAATTGGCTTTAAAATATCCCCATAACTGAAGCATCAAACGTAAATCTTTATTCGAAAACAGTAGTATCTGAACCCTCTATTTTTTTTATTTTTTTATTTCTAAAAGGGGGCACTGCCGAGAAATATCCTGTTGAGTATTTGGTGCAGCATTGAAGATTTTTATGGGGAACAACAGATTATTTGCGGATCTACACAAATAATTTTGTATAAGAACATTATTATATATTTATATATTAATGCTATTACATCATTTCCATGAAATCACTGTTATATCTCTTTGTTTTGGCGCTGTTCTACATTGTGTAGCATGCCCATTACTAAAATTTCTGTCATTATTAATAATATCAGTAACAATGATGATATCGATCATTATCATAATATCCTTCAAGGGAGACCTAATAATAATAAATATTGACCTCCTTTTTTAGCGGTTTATTTGCATTTAAAGCTGCCACTAACTCTGTACACTACAGAGAATAAATCTGAAACACCAGAACATAAATAGGTAGATGATGACACGAAATAAAAGCTTCCTGATACCATTAATTCTCAGTACTAAGGCGCAGCACCTACACCGAACCCCAAGATACAATGTAACTCGTCTGACATTTTGTCTTCTTCCCGTTTGATCAACATCTTAATTAATTGAAGGATAAGGCCAGAGAATGCATCCCACACGCATCGAGGCATTGGGCTTCCCTCAGGGGAATAGGGGTCAACTTTACCATGTACTTTAGTTCCAACGTGTCGTTCTATGGTTCAGAATACATCGTTTCACAACTACTTTTGGACAACAACTGGTAAGAGTTTATCACATATTTATAATTTTAGATGCCCGTGCTTGAAGTTTTCTAAGTCCACATGTAAAAGGGGTCACATTTGTAGGTCTACAGCGATGGCTATAAACTACAGAGAGACAACTGCTTTGTTGCGGTTATAGCTATTGCTAGGACAAGTGGTTCAAGTGCATAACATCAATCTAAAACAATGTCCTCTCACCCAATTTAATAAGGTAATAGTAGAGCAGTGTAGGCGTCTGCAAAGATCCGGACTATTATAATATCTTGAACCTGAATCGATACCCTTTTCTCGGCTTTACTTCTAGGTTTTATTTTAGTTTGATTTGATTCATTTGTTGCACAGTATTTCTTTTTTAACAAACCCATGGAAAAACGTTAAACAGATGGAGGAGATTTCAGAGTTGGTTGTGATCACATAGCAACCCAAACTCATGCTCTACTTTCTTCTCCGCTGTGTCATTACTAATGGTCTCTATCCCTTCGTTGCCCAGTTTCAAGGGCACCTTCTATCCCAAGAAGCAGCAGAATATTAATAGAGATAAGGTTTATTTCTGTACTATTTATGGTTGTGCAATAGATCGCGTTATGTTTGATAGCTTCTTTTGTTTCCTTATGTCTATTCATCTATTTGTCTTAATGGTTATATGTTGTGCATAAACGTTTTATTTTACTTTGTTCTATATACACCTTTATTCCTGTCAAACATTCAGCAGATATTTGAATACGTGATAACCACTGGGAAGATGAGATGTGTGAAGACTGGCATGCAAAGGATAACTTGCAATAGTCCACGAGTTCACCAAAAGGTCACAATCAAGCATATAGCGTATCTTTCATTATAACCAAGATATTATGTGCAGTGTTAAGCGAGGATATTCTAGCCATTCTCAAATGTACAACTTTCTGTATTGTGTTCTATTTGCATTCATTTTGGAAAATAATTTCATAGATTTACACAAGTAATAAAAAAAAATCGATGCAAAAATGTAGCTTTCAATGATACTCCTTTAACAGAAACATAAAAAGAAATCGTTTAACAGAAGCAGGAGATGTACTAGGAGTTTGCTATCAGACATACCCTTTTCTTTCAAGGTAAAAATACATTTATTCTATTCCATTCTCCATAGCAGCAAAAGAACAAATAACTCTGATTTATTTATTTGGAGTTACATAGAACCTCGTAATGATATCTATATCCTAACAATGCTACAAGTAAGGAAAATCCCCTTTATGTTTTCTTCCCATCAATTGTAGGACCTTTTCAATACGGTACTTAGAAAGTTTTCTAGCAGGTTGCATACAATGATATACACCATGTTATGTTTTCTTAACAAAGAAATAGAATATACATATATTTTTCCTTTTCCATTTGACAATAAAATACTAGTTATAGCATATTACAACCAATATTTCAAAATACAAGAGCTACACATAAATAGTCAAGACTTGCTCTCCACCCTACCGTAATGGCGTCATGGAGCCTCGTGGGCTCTAGCCATACCCCCGAGCAAGGAATTTCATTTTAAGCTCCACAATGATAAATGGAGTCCTTTCTCATTTTTACAAAGAGATGAAACTAACATAGCACCATTTTCATGTGTCTAGGTTTTCTACTTTCTATTTTCAAACATAATCCATACATTGTCACCTTTTTGCAACCAATAGACAAGTGTAAATGGAAATAGGAAGAACTTATCTCTTCTTCTTCTAGATGAAGGGACTGATCTCTTGTGACTGTCTTCCTCTCCAAGCCAATGCATCTTGCTCACTATCCTTTCAAAGATGTGGAACCCTCCTCTTCTCATCCTTTCTTTTATCTCAACTTGAGTTCTCCAAAGGAGAAGTGGGCAATGCCCAAATCTTCCATCTTCTTGAGATATATAGGGATCCTCCAAACCTACACTCTTTCCCACAAGTTCTCACACATGTGTGAGTCTTGTGCCAATTCCAAGAACTTTTTGAGGAGTAGAAGGTTGAGAGTGACAAGTCACTCTTCCCAAGCCCCAACACTTTTTGAATTCGCCACATTCATGAATGAGGACTTTTGAGGGGTCTTTTCACACTCCAAGGACAAGTTCACATGTCAAAAAGGTTCCAAACCCATAGGTATAGGTCCTAGGGGCCTATTCTTGTTCAAAAACCAAGGAAATTGACTCAATAATCCCTTTTCAAAACCTACACAAGAATCCATACGAATTTTGATCCTAACCAAGGGTTCTAACCCCATCCAAACTCACATCACATGACCTACAATTAGATTCTACATAATCACCCAACCAATAATAAAACCTCAACCCCTTCTAAGTCAAGTAGGGCTACACTTAGAACTTCCCAAAGATGTATTTTATTTGATTCCAACATTTATCTATCCTCCTATTTGCATATTTGATTCCACAAGAATACGTCTTTTGATCTACTCAATGGTCTTCCTTCTCATACTGAACCTTCCTTTCCTGCACATTACCAATAAAACCATAAGCAACAATCGTATATCACATTAATCTGATAGTTGAACTAAGATTTAACCATTTCATTTACAATTTCAACTCATATTCACAATTTATGATTCCTAACCCCTTCATTGTAGCATAAATAAAATGTTAGAATGAAAAGAAAGAATATTATCAAATAATCACACTACTTGTCATCCACGTTACATCTTACCATCTATTTAGGAACACATAAAATGAATTAGAGTTTTAGTAATCACATGCAAGGTGGGGCCTTCAGATAAACTCTTAGCCAAAATTTCTCCTAGGACCCTAAAATATACTACATTTGA
The DNA here is from genome assembly GCA_007258455.2 of Sequoia sempervirens. Taxonomy (NCBI): domain Eukaryota; kingdom Viridiplantae; phylum Streptophyta; class Pinopsida; order Cupressales; family Cupressaceae; genus Sequoia; species Sequoia sempervirens. The sequence continues at coordinate 36,950 of VDFB02261692.1, read as the reverse complement.
GTGGTTTTCAAACCTTCCTAATCATTCCATCCAATCATTTAATGAGCTTGTCGATGCATTCATATGTCACTTCCAAGTTCATATGACTCCTAAAAAGACAATGGCTGATCTAATGTGTTGTAGACAAAATCCTGATGAAAAATAACTAACTTCATTTCATGTTATCAGCATTTTTATGCTCAAGTTAATGTCAAAACTCCTGATTCACATTTGTAGAATATGTTTATCAAAAACTTCCACACAAACCTTCAAGATAAGTTAACTATGATGAAATTCCCTTCATTCATAAACTTATTTACAACCCTATTTGACTATCACAACTTGGTTTCTAGTTGTGATTCAAAGTCAACTTCTAACAGAGCTAAGAAGTCTAAGCCTAATAACTCAAAAAACACACAAAACTTTCACAAACCAAATAGAGTCATTTTACAATTCAATCCCCCTCCTCCACAAACAACCCAAAATGTTCATAGTCAAGTGGCAACTGTTAAAGTAGTGGTGCCCTCTATCTATGGGGTTTAAAGAGAAAATTTACTTCCTTACATGATACCCTCCATAATAAAATGAAACAAAAATTGATCACCTTGCCTACTATCAAACTACTTGATACCACCAAACATTTACCACCCACCTTTAAACCAAATGTTTATTGCCATTTTCATTGCCAAAATGGCCATGAAACCGAACAATGTAAGCATCTCAAACACTTAGTCCAAGACCTCATTGACTTTGGTTTTTTTTCCATTGTAGGTGTTAATGATCAAGGCAATAAATATGTTGCACCCCCTAACCAAAATTTACAAATTTTCACCAACCCCATGCCTAAGCACAATATTTCATTTGTGAAGGCTGGTGAACCTTCAAACATTGATGTAATGAATGTTGATACAAATAATGAACAACATGATATAACTCCAAAAATTACAGAAGTTAATCCTATGGATGAACTCATGGGTGTGATAGATGTTATCCCTCATAAGGACCCAACCAACAAAACTCTTGATATCACTTTTTCTTTTAAAGATATACTTCAGAAGATTCATGATGGTCCTCTTTACATAACTAACATAATATTTGATAATCCCACAAATGGGATATTAATAGATCATGCCTATGGTGAGAATGTGATCATAGAAGAATTTTTAGTATTACATGAGCTATATCAAGATGACTATAATAAACCAACAACATGGATTAAAACACATACTAGTTTTGCATGCTCTATTTTTGGATCAATCGTACTCCCCTTACCAAGAGGACATAAAACTTTGGAGGTAAAATTTTTAATTATTCCACAATCAGAACAATTTCATTTGTGGTTAGGCCACCCTTGGCTTCACTCAATTGAAGTGGTCCCCTTAGTTGTTCACAATTGTTTGAAGTTTCCACATGGCAATGAAATATTTACCATACACCATAGTGGCTTTAATCCATTATCATCTAAAGGTAATTTTTCCTTAAAATCCTTTTGGCTCGCACCTATGGAACCCATCACCCACTGTAAAGATTTTTTTTTCATAACCTATCAAAAGTTTAAAGCCAAATGAACAACCACTCCTAGACACTTCCCTGCCATCATTTAAATGACCAAGGGAAAATGAAACCAATCTTGTCATCCCTCCTCACATTAAACAATTGTATAAAGCTAAAGAGAAAGTGATTGACCCATCTTCTTTGGTCTCTTCCATTATTCCCCCTTCGAAAGAAAAGGAACCTATGATGGATCAACCTGCTCTTACACCTCCACAAATTCAAAACAAAATAAAACAAAACCACAGTGTTAGGGAGCATAGGTGTCATCATCGTCTCCTTGCTGGTTAGTCTCAAATGGAAGAAAAAAAAGAAAACCAACCTCCACCTTTGACAAAAGAAATAGATGACCACCCTCTTTCTATTGAACTGCCACATGATAGCACCGTCCAACTCTCATAAAAAAATGAACAAATCCAAAATCCACAACTTATGATACATCCTTCCTTGGAAATAACCCTTTGTCCTCCTTTCATAATAAATCTTGATAATGATGATGAGGAGGAGGAGATCACAAAAATAGATGAAGAAGTGCATTTAACAATCTAAAATATTTATTTTCATATACCATGAGATTAAATGATATCTTCTATACCAAGTGAGGAACCTAGTACATCTCTTAGTTTGACACTTGCAATTCTTCCTTTGGACAGTCAAATGCCCTTGCAATACACTAAACATGATTGGGAGGTGGATGACTTATTAGATGGTTGAATTGCATTCACCTTACTAGCCTTTTACATTTTTCTATGTTCTTCATTTTACTATTTTATGTGTGTATTGTGTTCCTCATAACATGTGTTTGATGTTTTCTCCCTCTTTGTACACTTCTATGTGTACCTCTATTCTTCTCTATGTCATACATTCCCTTTTTCACTTTTTCTTTTGTGTTTTCCTTTTGGGGATGATGGAAAGAATTGAGATGCCCTATGTCTCTTCCATGCTGACACAAAAGGTCCCTTCCTTTTTTTTATGTTCTCCTTTTGGGGATGATGCAAAGCATTAAGACGCCCTATGTCTCTTCCATGTTGACCCAAAAGATCATTTTTCTTGTGTTTTCCTTTTGGGGATGATGCAAGGCATCGAGATAGAAATGTCTCCTTCATGTTGACCCAAAATATTTTCTTTTTCTTTTTCATTTTCTTTTCACTTGTGTTTTCCTTTTGGGGATGATGCAAAGCATTGAGACCGCAATGTCTCTTCCATGTTGACCCAAAATAGACTTTATTTTTCTTTTGTTTTTTCTCTCTTTCTTTCATTCTCCTAGTTCTATGTTCTCTGTTGAATGATGAGAGTTTCGAGCTCTTTAATAAAAAAATTGTAGCAATGAACATACTAACCCCAAATACATAGATCCCTTATGTGTTTGGTGTGTTCCTTTATGGTATTCCTTTTTGGGTGGAAACTCCCTTTTCTTTTGTTTTCTCTTTCATTTACATGAAGTAGCCTAACTCAAAAACATATGACTTGGCATACAGCTTTCTGAGTGGCTCTCATGTCTTGTTTTTCCTTTTTTAATTTTCTTTCCTTTCCTAATTTAAAGTAATTTCTCACAAAACTATATGTAGAAATTCCTTTAAAGTGGGGGGCATACATTACCATAATTTCATTTGCATTCTTGGTTCATAGTGTAGCCTTTTTATTTCATGCAATGCATTAGTCATTTTTTGGATGACATTGGGTGTGATGTCCTTCATAAGAGTGATCTATCTTAGCATATTACATTCCTCTTGGTGGCCTGATGTGACACACTGCATCCACTAAGTTGTGAATATACTATTCTTTGATTGGTCCTCTCTTGGAGACGTTAGACAAAATGTTCTCTAAGTGATAGACCTTGCATGAACTTAACAAGACTCCTTTGAACATATTTTACATTTTACATGTTACATTTTTGCATTTTACATTTTTTCCACCTTGCATAACACAACTTGCATTCCTATGGTATCATGATTTTTGTTCATGAGTTCCAAGCATACAAAGCTTTTATTGCCTCAAAAAGCACGAATTGACATTTTGCTTCATGGTTCCTTGTTGAAGTTATTAGGAGGTATAAGTTTAAGATGGTTCAGTGGGAAGCCCATTCAATGACACAAATTTCCCTATAGCTACCTTTGTGATTGTTAGTGCATACCAACTAGCATAAGTATCTTACCTTTTGGGCCTTCTCACTTGGTAGACTGCCATGACTTTTGTCACCCTAGAGTGAGTATGCATTCTATTTTTGAAATAAATGGCCTAGATATAATCCAAAAGTAGTTGGACACATGATCTGATGGCACGTTCATAAATTTTTTTAATTTTTGTGTGCTCATGTGAAAGCCCTAGAAATTTTGACCTAAAAATATTTGTCACATATGTTATAGGGTTTTTATGTGAGGTTTAGGGTTTTATTTTTTTGCTTGGAATTCTATTTTTCTACTAGTTGTAAATTTTTTATTGTTGATTGGGAAAGGGAGGAAATTATCCTATTTATATTGTCATGTGATTGTTATCCTATGACTAGTTTCCCTCCTAGGCAGGTCTGAATCATCCTTTTTCATAGGCTAGGGGAATAAACTTTTGATCATTGCATCCTTTTTTCTATATAATTCCAAATTTGTGAGCTTACCATTCTCATGTACCTCTAGGGAATTCCCCCTTTTTAGAAAAACTTGTATGTTCATAAATTTTTCACTTAAGCCCCGATGACCCTTGTACCTATATCATTCATCGCTGATTTATTTGTAAGTGTACACTTTGTAACAGTGATGAGTGATAAACAGTCTTTTCTTTTGATGTCACTCATTGCTAATGACATCTGATCCTTCAAATTTTCAATAGCGATGAGCAAGGTTCTCGTTCTTATCACTCATCATGGATGGACATTAAAAATAACATTTTTAATAGTGATGAGCAATATGTCGTTGCACCATATGATCATAGATGTGTTGTAAAATGTTGTTTCACATTAGTGATGTGTGATGAACCCTATAATAATGTAAATTATCTATCACTGATTGCTTGTACAATGTATGAGGAGGATTAACGATGAAAAAATACCTCAATCACTCATCATGAATCTATTTCTTAACCTAAGATCTGGATCAGTGACAAACAATGAATACTTTCTAAAGGGTTTTTTATTTTTACTAATTTTGGTGCCATTTGTTTTATGCAGGTACATGTGTCTGAGATCTAATGTCTCATAGTGTCTCCCATTGTTGATATGATCGTAGGGATAAGATGTGAATTGACAAGAGCACGATGAAGGGACAGATGTGATCGGGAGTTAGGCCATTAAATCAAGGGATAAGGGACATCATAGAAATATTTTATTATTGATAGAGTTGAGTGTAGATGAAGTAAATCAATGGTAGGTAATAATCATAAATGAAAGGAGAAATGTGGCAGTGGTTGGGTTGTCTTGCACAAAGCAATAGAAGGATCAGCAAAAGAATTGGATGACCATTGATGAAATGTTCAAAGCACGATGATCCAATGAGTAGAAAGTCCCTACATGAGTAACTTCATCACTAATAAATGCCTCGGGATTAGGGAAGGATCAATGATGAGGTGAGATGGAGTGCAAGGAAATTTTTTCTCCAAACCAACCTTATGTACTTCACTAATATAAATGAAGAGCATGGATTGAGTTGGTGATACATGCCAAATTGTTAGGACATGTATGATTAAATCAAGATTAAGGAATAATGTGTCACTATTTGAGATAGCATCGTTGTTTTCAAGAATCAAGTTGATAATAGTCAAAAAATGATGCTCATTGCCACCTTAGATGAAATCTTAATTTCTTCAAATGAAAAATCCAGATTCAAAGAAAAATTGATATGCTACCAGTTCGCTTATGCAAGGAGTTTTGCATCATTAATTCTACATGCTCAAAATCTCTATTTCATGCAGGTTGATCGGTGATTATTCTCATTGTCTATAGCTTGTGTGAATGATTTTTGGTAGTAGAATTTTCTTGTCCTAGTTGGGTTGGCATGAAATTTAGCTCTCTAATCTATCTAGGAATTATTCTATTATAATTAAGTGTTATCACTGGGTTTGGGGTATTCTTCTTGTGGGTTTTGAATCAAAATACTTTTTAAATTATCATTTTTTAAGCTTTGGAGTGATGGAGAAAGATGGTAAGGAGACCCCACCAGCTAGGAGATCTAGTCGGTTGAGCATGCCCAAATTCGATGAGGCAACTAAGTAGGAAACCATGGTTTCCCCTAATATTGCAAAGGGAAAAAAGAGAGCTAGGGGCCATCAAAAGAAGACAACTGTGCAAAGTACTTATTGCCTAAGAAATAGGACCCTTTTAGGGGAGGTGGTTGAACCCAAAGGCAAGGAACTGGCATCACTAGTGAAGAAGGCCAGGAAGAAGGGAAAGAGCTACTAGACTAATTAGGAGAAGAAAAAGTTTCTTATCATGCTATCAAACACTTATTCAGACACCAAAGCTGAGATGGACTCAGATTATGGCTAGCTTCTCCAGTCCTTGGTGCCTTATGATATTTTTGATGATGACATGCTTATAGTACCTCCAATTGCTAGAAGAACTAGAAGTGGTTGGGAATTTTTGAATGCCAACGACTCTGAATAAGGGTCACCTTCTATTTTAAGTTTTGATGACACCATGGTCAGTGCATAGGAGGTATTAGTTTATATGCATCCAAGGTTTGTCTTTTCCTTTCCTTTGTTGATGTGGAGAATTTTCAAATAAAATGAACCAAATATTTTTTGTTGTCAATGAAAAATGTTGTGACAGTGACAGTTAACACTTTTTGCATGTTTTTGCTTCCTCTACTCTAAAATTATTATGTATGAAACCACCTGGGGAGTCCTTTGAGATGTTAGCTAAAATTAGGTTTTTTGAAATGAACTTGAAATCGAAACTAAAATTGTAATTTAGTTGGGTGCTTGTTGCTCCCCTATTCTATAAATGGGATTTTTATGGCTGAAAAGAGAGAGTTCAAATTTTTGAATCTAGAATAGTGTCATAGTAGATACGTAGCGAACTATTAGCATAATAGAATGTTAATGGGTATTCAAATAGATATATTGGAAGCAATTATGAGATGAAAATTATACTGTGTATAAATATTGAATATTTCTTACAAGGAAATATAAAAAATGAAGATGAATATTATCTTTTTAGAATTCTACTCTCCTTTATGTTATCTATCAAGTTATGAATGAATATTGTTAATGGCAGATTCATTTATCTTCTATCATTTGCATAGAATGTGTGAACTTGTTTTGTTCTTCAATTCAATGAATTCATTAAAATGTTGAAATAAACTCATAGGTTTGTGAAGAAAAACACATAGGATTTATTAAGGAAGTGGTATTTTGAGTACATAGTGAGTTAGATGTTACAAAGTAACATTTTGAGAGTCCACTAATTTTTGTTTTTAAATCAATATTTTATTACTGGTTTATTAACATTTATATATCTTTTTTTCCTTGGATGAGGCAACACTTATCTGGTCAGTTTACCTTATGATTGGTCGAGCTAGTATGGAATTTGGCCTAGGATTTGAGATGAAGAATGATTTAACATACTATGAACTGTAATGTCCAAACCCTAAGTTTGAAGGAGAACTTCTTGAAAATAAATAGTGCTTTTATCTAAGGTTATCCAAGCTTGTGATAGAGTTATTTTTAAGAGATTGTGCATTTGTGTAAAGAAATACTCTTAACTAGGTGTGAAACATTATGATTATATAAGGGATTACCCTCCCTAGATCCCACAAAGCCTAAAGAGAAGAAGTAGAGTAAGCAATTTCTCTACTTAATTGTTGGTCAATCCTCACCTTAACTAATGATTGGGTTGTGGCATGCCCATAGGTTAGGATTGAGATTAAGTTTGGTTCTAAAAAAATAACCAACACGATCAAAGCTTGACTCCTTTTCTTCAACACTTGTGTTCCTTTGTTCTTATGTCTAGTTTTCCATGGGATCTTCATCCTGGGGGCTTGATCATCCCTCTTGATCATTTTCATTCCATCTTTCTAACGTAAGTGCACTTACATCCTTTTTGATATGAATGGCTACTTTAGTGTGAGTTTGAAGCAAGCCCATCCTCTCACTAAAGTGGGAGCTAAACGCACCATAGAAAAATGGCCCCTTGTCATTTTCATGGTCTTTTAGGCCTTTCTTCATGATGGTTGATCTATTTTTCTTTGATTTATCAATGTAATATGGCTTGAAAAATGCACGTTTAGGTCCTTAAAATTTAAATAATGACATCTTGTGAAGGTGTTGTGAAGTGTTGTAAAACATTTCTACACTTTTCTAGACTCTATTTGTTACAATTCACCTAAAAATCACCTTTTCATCACTTATTAGGTCCTATTTAGAAGTTTTCTAAAGTCTTGTAACAATATTTCACATTTTTCTAGACATAATTTTAGTATTTACACCTTTCTTATTCTTTTTTTGACCCCTTTATGCCCTTATAAGGATTGATTAACTATTTTTTAAAATGTAAACCTGACAAACAACATTAAATGAAAGATAATTCACAACACCCACTTTCAAGTCCAAGGTGGGACCCATTTTCTATGGGCAATGAATGAGTCCCTCTTGGCTCAAAATTAAAAATATTTTTAATTTTCTTTCAGGTTTTTATTTAAAATCAGCTTATATCGACTTATGATGATGTATCATCATGTTACTAAAGCCAAATTGTGTATAAATAAGTGTTTTTATTCTCATTTTAACTCCCATTCATCAAGTTCACTTATTCACTCATAAATTCAAGCATTTAAGCACTTTGCATCATTGAATCAAGCATTAATCGAGTATTCAAGAGAATCCATTCCTATATCTTCATATTTTCTTCAACAAGGGTTTGGTAAGTTGATAGCATTTGTACGTTATCTTTTTATCATTCTCCTTCATTTCATTATTTCAACAAGGGTTTGACTACCAAAGTGGGATTTGACCAAGGAAAATCCCTATACTCTAACCCTCAACCATTTTTCCCCTCTTGCATATGTGTTTGTAGACTTTTGTATGTATATTTGACAAGAAATTAGGTCTTGAAAGGTGGTAAACAATTCAACAAGGTGCTTCAAGTCAAATCAACCTCATTTCAAGCTTGGAGAAGGCTTTCTATCCATTTTCTATAGAATTAACTTCATTAATCCAATAAGCAGACAACCTTAGATCTAGTGTTGTAGAATTGTCCCTTGATTTCATAGAATTTTGGGAGAGGAATGATTACCCATTAGTGAAGAATGAGTCCCACCTAAAGGCTAGAAATCCAAATTTTTTCATATTCTAGATCCCGACACTTAGAAACCAGTTTATGATAGTTTTCATTAGAAGCGGGACTGATTCACCATCAGTATAAAATGAGTCCCACTGGTGATTTTCTATAATCTTAGACAACATATAGAAGATTCCAAATTCTCCAATCTTTTCCTAGGTGCACTCTAAATCAGCCCTTTTCTATTTTATTTTTATTTGTTCATTCTTAGTTCATGTTTTCATATCACATTGTGTTTTCTAACATTTCATAAATATTAGGTTTTACATACATAATCAGTCACATAGATCATCTAATTTCATTTAGATCACCTCATTTAGTCTTAATTATAACATACATTGCATAATTTGAGTGAACCTAGTGTAGATCTTTTGCATAGGTTTTATCTCTCTCCTTTCAAGTGAAACATCCTAAGAGCACAAGAGTAGCTTGTAAGCCCTACCCAAAAATCTACGCTTCAAATATTAATTCATGTCAACCTTAGGGATCCAATTTTTGGGCTAATAAGGTTAATCTCCTATAAAATAACCTATCTATACCCTAAATCACATTCTTCTTCATTATTCTTCCATCATTCTTCCATCTCAAGTCAAGCAAGTTAGGGTTTTATCATTTTAAGTCATCAAAATGGAAACTTACAGACATTCAATGGAAGATTCTTCATGTTTTGTTGTATAAATTCAAGATCAATCATCATGGAAAGGTAATCAACTCCATTATTACATGCTTCATTACATTCTTTCATCATTTTGGTTTAATTACCTAAAAGGGGTTTGACCAAGGAAAACCCCCATGCCCTAACATTCAACATTTCTCTCTTGTCTTGTGTGTTTGTATATTTAGGCCTCTTGGAAGCTTAGAAATCATTGAACATTACATTGCAAAGTTTTTAAAGTCTTCTCTTCATTGATAAAGTCAAAATATCAACCAAATCTTGCTTTTCGATTTAGAAGTTAGAGTTTCAGAAGCAGACACTTAGAGAAGTAGAAAGTGTAGACCAAAAGCACTAGATTCCACCTTTGAATATTCAGAAATTCTAAAGTGGACTCATTAACTTTGGGTGGCGAATGAGACCCACTTCGAGGTTATTTTTTGGCTTTCTACATTTTTAGATACCCTTTTGCCTGAAACGGGTTCCAAAACAATTTAAGAACTGGGATTGGTTCATCTAGAATGGTGAGTGAGTCCCACCATACCTAAAATTCAACATCAGTAGCATTCCAAAAGCCATTTCTAGCCTCCATCCATATTCTAGGTGCACACTTTTAGTCTCATCCATTTCCATTCCGTTTTGATCACATTTCTAGGTGTTTTTGCATTACACAATGTGTTTTCAAAAAAGTTACATTTCTTAGGTTTTGCATACTTAATCAATCAATTTCATCATCTAGTTGCATTTAGTCTTAACTTCATCATACATATCTTAATTTGAGTGAACCACCTATAATTTTGGTGTGAGATCTATCTCTTTCCATTAGGTGAAAGACCCTAATTGAGTAAAAGAGACAACATTCCACACTTCTTAAAATCTATGGTTCATTTTGGTGAACTTTCTTTTTGAAAAAATTCTTGTCAAATTTTGGAGTTCTACTTCATAGATCTAGGCTTTCATTGATCTTGCATTAGGATTTTCATGGATTAATTTGCATGCTAGGTTTCAAATTTTGCATTCATAAAAAGTGCATTTAGGTTGCATTGTTGGCATTTAAATTCATTTTAATTTTCTAAAATTCTACATTTTTAACTTAGGTCTGCATCATAACACTAATAAACCATTAAAATCCTCAAATATTTCTGAAAATTTTGAAAAAAGTTCATACTTACTCATGATAGCCACCTAATCAGTCCCTTTTGATCCCTGAAACTACCTTTTACAAAGCTAAAAACCCTCCGGAGGAAGGTACAAAATGAATAATCATAGAACTAGGGGAAGAATGGATTAATGACTGTCCCATACCAGTCCCATTCACAACCCCTTTCAAGTAATTTATAATTCCCCAGCGCATCTACTCCCCCATACGACCTGCCAAGAACATCCTTGAAATATGGCAGTTTTTATAGATGTCACATTACACCACACTTGCCAGTAGTTAGCAAACAATGAGAAGCCTCAAAACTAAGAAACATAAAATCATAAACCAACACTTCAATAAATAGAAAATTATAAATTCAAGAGAAACACTAAATAAAGATCAGTTGCAGCTGCATTCAAACATTCCAAACTTAATTCAAAAATAGAAATTAAATAAGTCCTTGAGGCAATGGACTATGACAACCTTCAAATGGCTAAATAGCCCCAGTAAAAGAAGTATAAAATTTAACATTACTGGCATATAATAAGACGAAACATCAATTAAGAAATTAGCAATAAAACTTTCACATTACGAGCACCACGTGACTTTAGTAAAGCCACCTAAGGGGAGGAGGGGAATGGTGGTTCTCTAACCACATGATTATAATAGCATGCAATAACTGGTGGTCCCTGACCACATAATATGAATCAAGTTGAATTCTTAGAGGATGCAAAAACAGTTTGAGTTATGTGAAGAATAGGAGAATTTTAAGGAAGGAGAGAATCTATCATTTTCATGGTTAGTTGTTCAAAGTGGGACGTTACAAAATAATCCCAATGGGAAGCGTAATGCCTCTGCTAGCTTTAGATGCAGGAATCCATCATGGGTGTAAGCATGCCACTCATATGTTTGCAATGAATATTCCTACACCAACACAAAGGATAGACACCAAGTGGAATGAAGGAATATTTTTGATGTGGAATTTCACCTTCAAATTTGGTTTTCTAAGGTGAAGAAGTGTAAAATGGGAATTTTCATAAGGGGTGTAAATTCGTGCCTATACATTTTCCCCACACTTTAGCGAGCACTAATACTGATGAGTGCTTTGGTAAAGTAGATCAGGAAGGTAGTAGGGTAGGAAATGTATACCTGAACCATTAAGGAAGCATACCACAATCTTTCAAGCTCAAAAGTGCAGGGTAAGCAAAGGACTTCATAGCCTTGTAGAACTATGAAGCTATAGATTGAAAGTGTCTTACATTCCTGCTGACCTGTAAGGAGGAAACCCCCAAGATCTCTCACATGAAGGAAGCCCCAAGAAGTAAGTTCCTCACAGGCCTGTAGACCCACAAGTAAGGTGTCCTTCAAGATCTCTCACATGAAGGATACCCAAAGAAGTACCTTATAGACTTGTAGACTTGCAAGGAAGGTATCCTTCAAGATCTCTCACATGAAGGAAACCCCAAGAAAGTTCCCTATAGATCTACAGACCTATAGAGAAGGCATCCTCCAAGATCTCTCACATGAAGGAAACCCAAAGAATGTGCCCTTGAGACCCATAGACCTACATGGAAGGTGTCCTCCAAGATCTCTCACATGAAGGGAACCCAAATAAAATTTGCTACAGACCTGTAGGCCTACAAGGGAGCACCCACAAGATCACTAACATGGAGGAAGCTTAGAAGAAGTTCCCTCCAGAACCACAGACTTGTAGGGAGGTATCCCCCAAGATATCTGACATGGAGGAAACCCAAGGAATGGGGACTCCACATAGTCAAAAAGTTGCTTCATAAGCGCACTTGAAAAATGACATGTCTACCCATAGATAGAACATGTTTGAAAGTCGCCACATAGGCAAGTAAGTGGATAGTCACACAAACTGTCGATAGATTGGAAAGCTTTCAAAGGGTTTCCTTGGGAACCTGACATGAAGAAAGGGATCCACTCAAGGGATGCACTATTTGAAAGTACAATAAGGACACTTTTGTCTCAAATTGATTCATCATCACGGAATCCTTTCGAAAGATGTTCACTTCATCAAGGAATTCAAAAGGAAGAAAATTCCCCCATGTGAGAGGAAGATTAGAGTTGCTCCCACCATCAAGGAAAGGTTCTCAAGTTCTTTCTTTATGAACCTGTGATGAAGGAAACATGTTTCATTAGGGGTCCTAGTTATGAATTTGATTTTAATAAAGAAGTGTTCATAAAGACTTTTGAGAAAAGATTCATTGACAAAGAATGAATTTTCTAAAAATTAGAGTATCATAGAAGTGGTGTTGTCACACATGAGAGGGAAAAATAAAGCAAAGAAGAGAGAAAGATAAAAGAAAAGTTAAAAGAGACAAAGCCAGCATGAACAAAGGGCATAGGGGTGATCCTATATTTTAGGGTCAGAACTACTCATAAATAGAAATAGAAATATAAATATAATAATGGGTATGTGCAGGATCATCATGGAAAAAATAGGCCCTTAAGTGGCCAAAAATTTAGAAAAATCAAAGTTAGGAAACTTTCAGAAGTAAAAATTTCAATAATTTATCTATATTATTTCAAAAATATGTAAATATAGAATCTGTAGTAAATTGAATGGAGTTTCTAGACTACTAGGTTCTTTTTTTTTAATTTATTTGGTGAAAATTTGAAATTTCAATGCAGTAGCACTTAAATTTTAGTGAAAAAATAAGAAGTAGGTGTCTGTCTAACCACCCTAACCACAATAATGATAATATTTTTTTATAAGATTTTAGATATAAGTAGAGGACTCATGTCTCGATGGGGTGCATATTTTTTTGTAATTTTTTTCCAACTAAATAATTAATTATGAATTTTTTATTACAAATTTTTAAAAATATAAAAACTTGTATGTCTGACCACCTTAACTTGGTCAAAAGTTCATGAAATTCAAGTTTTTTTTAATCCTATAGTATGCAAAGAATATAATGTGACACATGTTTTGGATTCAAAGCTATAGATGTTTTTCAATCAGCTTATCAATCAAGAATTTAGTTGTAATTCAAATAGAAAATGAATAATAAATTCAAAGTAAAACATAATTTATATTGGTGGAAAGCTAAGAATGTCCTTTAAAAACCCTTTTCATTTCATCATATTGGTTAAAAAAATGTTGCTAGCCACATGTACCCTACACATACCCATCATATTGCCACTTTTTGGCCCGTCATGATCCTGCACATACCCTAGTAGTATATAAAATAAACTGTCATCAACCCCCTACTATAACCATGTGAAGAATGCACAAGAAGACAGTAAAACTTAAAAATTGGGTCAACATGGAATGGAAGCCTAAATTCCCCAAATGCTTTACATTGTCCCCAATTTTGTCGAAAATCAATCACAAACATGGAAGAATGATGAAACAAATAGAAGGTTCACAACACAAAAAAAATTTGTATCCAAGCACCAACAAGGGTGATAATGGTCATACAAGAACACCTAGCATGATCATGGGGGAACACATCACAAAACATACACATCTATTCTAAAGATAAATAAGGGGCCTCCCTCTAACACTGATCGACTAGGAGTTCATTCGCTTCCCACTCTAGATCATCGTAGGGGGAGGAGGAGAAGCTTGTAGTGGTGGAATTTTAAGAGGAGGAGTGTTTGACCCTCCTATAACAAGGGATAAATAAGAAGGTGCCGCCTAGTCTCCTTCATTCAGCTATTGTGGAGCTATGGTCAACAATTTCGCGAAGATTGTTGACAAGGCCATAGCTTCATCCAAAGAGTTAAAAATACACTTTATAGGAGTGCCATGTTTCACTTTAGTGAATGAAGAAAGTTGTACCCGAGATTAATCAATAGGATCACTGAGTTATTCAGGAGTGATGACAAACTCAGGGGAAGTCAGGAACGGTTATGTCACTAGGATAGAACAAGTCAACGCGAGACCACCTTTTAGGGGAGGTGGACTCCTCTTACATCCTTCATTTTTGGAAAGACCACTCTCCACCTTTTTCTCCATTGGGGGACGTGAACTCCCCACAAATGAGATGAGAGGCACAAAGGAATATGAGGAAGATAAAATTGCAATGGATACCACTAAAGTGTATGACAGATCTACGAGTTTCAAAAAAGGTGGGACATCTAGAAGGGACATCAATAAAGGCAACTCCACCAAAGGAAGGATAAACACTTGCACCTTTTTAGGGTTAGGCACATTCGTACTCATAACTGAAGATGAAAATGATGTGAAGATAGATTGAATGGAAGCAGAGGGGAAGAGAGAGGATGTCATAGGAGGCCTTGATATAGAGTCGGTAATCTCCTCTTCCTTCCTCTATAAGGTGGCCTACTCAACCACAAGATCATTTCACCAACATTTTCACTTGCATGCAAGGAATTTTCTACAACTCTTCAAGCTAGAGACAGGAGGTTGTGAAGGAATAGAAGGCTCCTGCTCAGCCATGGGAGTGTCCTCCATAGTTGTTTCTCATGGAGGGATAGCCTCCTAAATGGTAGCAGAAGGAACAGGTTGAGAAGTAGTGGGGGGATTTAGCTCTAATGCCTTGATAGTAGGCCTCTTCCCATTTACTACCTTGGAAGTAGGGATGGGATATGTGCAGGATCATCATGGAAAAAATAGGCCCTTAAATGGAAAAAAATTCAGAAAAATCAGAGTTGGGAAACTTCACATAAAATTTTGAATAAGTTATCTATCTTATTTCAAAAATATGTAAGAATAGAATTTTTAGCAAATTGAATGTAGTTTCTAAACTACTAGGTTTATTTTTAAAAAAATCTATTTGGTGAAAATTTGAAATTTTAATGTGGTAGTACATAAATTTCAGGGAAAAAATAAGTAGGTGTTTGTCTTACCACCCTAACCACAATAAAATAATAATATTTTTTTATAATATTTTAGATATAAGTAGAGGACACATGTCCTGATGTGATGAATATTTTTTTGTAATTTTTTTTCAAGTAAATAGTTAATTATTATTTTTTTATTAAAAAATTTAAAAAATATAAAAAACTTGTATGTTTGACAACTTTAACTTGGTCAAAACTTCATGAAATTCATTTTTTTTAATCCTATAGTATGCGAAGCATAGAATGTGACACATGTTTCAGATTCAAAAAAAGTGATACCATTTGAAAGCTATAGATGTTTTTCAATCAACCTATCAATCAGGAATTTAGTTGTAATTAAAATAGAAAATGAATAATAATTATTTATTAAATTGAAAGTAAAGCATAATTTATATTGGTAGAAATTTGAGAATCTCCTTTAAAAACCCTTTTCGTTTCATCAATTTTGGGAAAAAAATTCATCAGCCACATACTTTACACATACCCATCATATCACCACTTTTTGGCCCATTATGATCCTACACATACCCGATAGTAGGAGGCCATGGAGTTTGAGACATAGAAGATTCCCCATGAGCAGCTTTATTCCTACTATACCCAATAGTCTTAGGCTCCATGGGCAGAATAGGAAGATCAAATGTTGGACACTTGGACTTTCACAAAGCGAGCACCATAATATTCTCTCACAAACATGGAATAGAATCTAACGATGTCACAATAGGGTGAGAAGGAGCATCAGACTAAATAGCGGAAGAGGAAGAGGGAGGATCTCAGGACCACTTCTCTTCTTCCCTTCTACATGCCTTGGCGACATCGGTGTTAGCTTTTAAGCAAACCCTATGTGAAATAGCATAAGCTTTGAATGGTCTCTCACTTTCTACCTTAAACAACCTTTCTTATAATTTTGATACATTTGATACAAGAGGTCCTTCCTAGGTGGGAGAAGACCAACTGGCACAAGCCAAGAGTAGTCCAAGGAGTAACTATCACAGGCAATCGATGCCTTATAACTGGTGTCATGAATTACATGCACGGAACCCTCATGGATAAATTTTAAAAATTTATGCACAACTGAGGGTTCTACATTCATAGCTACTAACCAAGAGATATCGAGCTTCACTCTAAAGAGTTCAGATCTAGGCATTATGTCAAACAAAAGTTTCATGGATTTAGGTCCAAAAAATTTGAGAAGAATATAATACCCAAAGGAGGTACGAAAATCCTGTCATGTGTGTGGATGGTCGTTAAAGGTGCATCATAACCATCTTTTTACAAAAAATTTATTAGCATGATCTCCTTAGTTATAATGTTCACTTGAGACATCGAATCAATGAGAACACCAACTACGATGTTTTTGTTGATTCGCACAGGAATGTAGAGAGGGGATGGTTCCCTATTAAAATCCATCTACAAATCCTACAAGGTGAAGGTTATGCTAGCACTACTACTCATAGACTATGTAGAGGGGATAGGTTGATGTAAGAAAGAGGCCATCATATGCATTGAATGAAACTCTCTCGAGACCCTCCAAAGGTCACAAGGTAGGATAGTGGCCCAATTAAGGTTTTGCTATGCAAAACTTTCAAAACCTTCCAACTACACCTACTAGGGGTCACAGGTTGGGTTGTAAGGTGAAGACCTCACAACACTCACACCTACAACACTCCTAGAATATGAGGAAAGTAGCTTTTAGAATCACAAAACAAAACCAAAATGGTTCATGTTGGGTTCACCAAAAATGTAAGAGAGGGGGACTGACAACGTCAATGTCCCAAGTCATAGAGAACCAAGAGTGGAAGGCTTCCCTAACTTACCTAACTCAAAAGAGATATTTTGAATGATGGAAAAGAATGATGAGGACTATAAGGCCCTACAACCACTCTTCAAACCTAAAATACAAACTAGGGCTAAGGTGATCTAGTTTTCAGGTTCAACATTGCACCTTAGGTAGCTCTTTGTCCGAGGATGGAAGCATAATTCCAAGATCACAACATTGCACATTAGCATCTCTCAAGTGTGTTGACGTCCATACGACCAGAGGACCAAAAAAATATTATGAACCACCAGAAAACAAGCTAACAGCCTAGCTAGTCACCTCTAAGGGAACAAAATAGAACTATGAAGTAGGAAAGATACTAACAAATATAATAGAGTAAATATATGAAGGCTAGGGTGACAAAGATAATCTCATAAAGATGCTCATTTTCAAGCTAGCTCAAAATGTACATCCACCTGCACACAAGAAAGAGAGGAAATTGTTGGGGGTTGTATAGGGACTTGCCTCAGTTAGACCCCCATTTCAGTGTTTCCACGTCCATGGACAGCCAAGATAGCAACTATAGAGAAATGTATGATAAATAAGTAAAGAAGGAGAAAAAGCAAGTAACACTACAAAATAGTAAAGAGCTACTCAACCAAATCATAAAGGATAGGAGTGAAATGTTACAACCTTCACCGAGAGCTCACTAGCCAATGATGGAGAACAAAGTTTTGAACAATCACCAAAACCTTGATTGTGATGAATGGAGGTGTTGCAAAACCTCAAGCCCCTAATACAATGGCTTATTCCACACTTTCTTTACAAAGGTGATGGAGTGTTGTTGCTACTACTATGGAGTGCCAAAGTGCTATTTAGAGTGAAGAATGCAAAGAGAATGAATTTGAATGCTTAGAAGATGCAGAAAAGGATTTAGTTGGATGAAGAATGGGAGAATTTGAAGGAATAAGGAGAGAATCTACCATTTTTAGGTTAGTTGGTTGAAGAGGGACATTACAAACTGACCCCAATGGGAAGTGTAATGTCTCTACTAGCTTCAAATGCAAGAATCTATCAGGGACATAAGTGTGCCATACAAACATTTGCATGTTGTGCCCATGTCTTTGACAAATTTTCCTCCACCAACACAAAGGAAAAACACCAAGTGGAATAAAGGAATCCTACTGATGTGGACTTTTTCCTTCGGATTTGGTTTTCTAAGGTGAGGAAGTGTAAAAGGGGAATTTTCATAATGGGTACAAATTCACACCTATACAATGATAGAGAATAATGAAGGTACATGTAGAGGAATGCCACAAAGAGATAGAACATTATACAAAATGTCATAGGGGATCACATCACACATTCAATCACACAAAAGACAATGAAGAAGAAATAATACAAAATACTAGTAAGAAAAATGTGACCAAAACTAAAGTAGGTCATCCACATCCAAATCATGTTCATTGTATATCGAAGGAAGAAAACTAGCCAAAGGGACAATAGCAAGTGCCAAACTAGGGCCATCAATAGGTTCAACACTCTTCTCACAAGAATTGTTGTTTAAGCTCATAGAAGAGGAAAAAATTATATTCAGTTCATTATGCACCTTCTCGTCAAGTTCATCAAACTACCCATCATCGTCTAAGTTAATCATAGGAGGTTGAATGATAATGTCTAAAGGATTATTCAACTCTTTTTTTGGTTGCATTATGGGATGTTTTGTTTCAGAAAGGTGGTAGACTCATCATTCATTGCTTCAGTTGAATTTGGATTCTGATTTTCTTTATTTATTTCTTCTTTTAACCTATAGGCAAGGGAACAATATCTATGCCTACGCTCTTTAGCACCTCTATTTATTTTAGTTATTTTTTCAAGTTTTGTTTGTGTAGGAGTGCTTTGATCAACCATAGGTTTCTTTTCTTCCCTAAGGGGAGGAACGAAAGGAACAATGAGAGGTTTTTTGACCACTTTCTCTTTAACTTCGTAAACTTTCTTTATTCTATGGGGCATGACAAGATTTTTTTCATTATCTCTTGGTCTTTTGTAAGAGGTAGGTGAAGGCTTTATCTTAGGTTGTTCTTGGTTATTTGGAATTTCCTTAGGTTCAATCATGGTTTCATTAATGATGACAGGATCATTGTTGGGTAGAGGCATGTTTCAGAGGGATAATTCTTCTATTTTCTTTTCTTGAACTTTTGGTATGATTTGAAAAAGAAGTCTTATTTTGGTTTGATAGGTTCTATAAGCTTGGTCCAAAATAAATCAAAAGAAAATTTTACACAAGAAGACAAAGTGTTAAATCCACTATGATGGATAGTGAAAATTTCATCATCAAAGGGAAAATTTAAGCATTTATGCACAATTGAAGGGGTTTAATTCATGGAGAAAAGCCATGGATAGCC
The DNA here is from genome assembly GCA_007258455.2 of Sequoia sempervirens. NCBI lineage: Eukaryota > Viridiplantae > Streptophyta > Pinopsida > Cupressales > Cupressaceae > Sequoia > Sequoia sempervirens. The sequence goes on along the minus strand of VDFB02261692.1, from coordinate 17,369 downwards.
TAGCTTCACACAAAATTGGTTTGACTATGGGATGATGGAGAATGAGATCTCTAATGTTTTCAGTCCTATTTGTAAAGGAAGAGTGATCAATCCCATTACAGGGTGAGCGAAACCATTATGCATCTTGATCCATCCTTTTAGTTTATCATATAAATCTTGATAGAGCTCATGCAAAAGTAAGAATTCCTTACTAATCATATTCTCTCCATAGACGAGATCTATTAATATCCCATTAGTGGGATTTTCATAGATTCAACCAACTATGTAAAGAGGACCATTTGGTACATGTTTAAGTATATATTGTGAGGAGAAAGAAACCTCAAGAGGTTTTTTAGTTCTGAATTTACAAGTAATGACTTCTATCACTCCTACCATATCATCCATAATATCATCATGTTGAATAGTGTCATTGTTATCATCATCCTATCAACATTCATCACATCATCTTTGTAGTTTCAATGGCTTTGACAAATGAAATGTTATGATTAGGCATAGGGTTGGTAAAAATTTGCAAGTTTTTGTTAAGAGGGCCAACAAACTTATTTCCTTGAGCATTAACACCTCTAACGGATAGATGGTCAAAATCAATGAGGTCTTGCACAAGCTATTTAAGACATTTGAAATGTTCCATATCATGTCCATTCTTTTGGTGATAATATAAATAAGAATTTGGTCTATAGTTTATGGGTAATTGTTTATTAGGATAAGGTTTTTTAACAGGAGGCAAGGTAATCATTTTCTATTCTAAGAGTTGTGTCATTGTGATATGAAGGTTATCATGTAAGGGAGTGAATTATCTTTTTGCATCCCCATAGCTAAAGGGTATCACAACATTAACAACTACTACTTGGTTATTGACATTCTAAGTGATTTGTTGAGGGGAATTGAATTGAAGGAACCCTTTATTATACTTTCTAAAATGTTGGGAATTGTTTTGGTTTGTAGACTTAGATTTCTCAGTATGGCTAGAGGTGGATTTTGTATCTCTACTACTAGGGTATGTACAGGATCATGATGGGCCAAAAAGTGGCAATATTATGGGTATTTGTAGGGTATGTGGCTGATGAATTTTCTTTTTACCCAAAATTGATGAAACAAAAAGGGTTTTTAGAGGAGATTCTCAGCTTTCCACCAATAAAAATTATGCTTTAATTTGAATTTAATAAATAATTATTATTCATTTTCTATTAGAATTACGACTAAAGTCCTGATCGATAGGCTGATTGAAAAATATCTATAACTTTCAAACATTATCACATTTTTTCAATCAAAAACATGCGTCACATTCTACGCTTCACATATATAGATTAAAAAGAAAAAATAAATTTCATCAAGTTTTGACCAAGTTAAGGTGGTTAGACATACTGATTTTTATTTTTTAAAAGTTGTAATAAAAATTCATAATTAATTATTTACTTAGAAAAAATTACAAAAAAATATGCATCACATCCAAATGAGTCCTCTACTTATATATAAAATATTATAAAAAAATATTATCATTTTATTATGGTTAGGGTAGTCAGAGACAGACACCTACTTCTTATTTTTTCCCTAAAATTTAAGTACTGCTGCATTGAACATTCAAATTTTCACCAAATAGATTTTATTTATTTTAAAATAAACCTAGTAGTTTAGAAACTAAATTCAATTTTCTATAGGTTCTATTGTTACATATTTTTGAAATAATATAGATAACTTATTAAAAAATGTCAAGTTGCCTAACACTGATTTTTAAAGACCCCATGATGATCTGCACATACCCACTAACCAAATTTTGATAATCATGAAGGGAGATACATAACTGCATGAAGGAGGGGAATTTCATCATCGTAAGTTTTTCTTGTATCTTACTTTTAAAATTCTCTATGAACATATTTTGAAGGTGAGGATCAGGAATCTTGACATTAATTTGTGAATAAAGCGATTGATATCATGAGATAAAATCTGTAATATTTTCTTATTCTTTTTTATTGCATCTCATCAAATTGGCCAAGGTCATTTTAGGAATCATATGCACTTGGAAATGGTTGAAAAATTCCTCAACAAGTTCATTGAATGAAAAAATTGAGTTATTTGGTAAAGAAGAAAACCACTCTAAGGCAATATCCTTCAAGGACCTAAGGAAAAGGTTAGCCAAGAGTTTATCATCAAGGAAAATGTCACTACATAAGGTGGTATAAGCATTAACATGGTTAGAAGAATCCCCCTTTCCTCCATATTTCTTGAATCTAGCACCTCTACACCTTGTGCCATCAGTGTTTGCAATATCTCTAAGGACAATGGGCTACTTTTGACATAATATGTAGGTGGGCCATTTTGATTCAATAGATAGTGCAACTTGAACTTGTCCAATCAATACTTTCAATGTAATAATTTGTGTTGAGAAATGAGATATTTCTTAACTAGTTCAAAAAATCATAGCATAAATTTATAAGGTTGATCTAATTAGGATTGATCTTGTTCCTATGTTACACCATTTCCATACTCAACTATAGTTTAAACATTCTCATTTTTTAGTATGGTTACAAGTTTCAATTGTTGATGGTTGAAATTTTTTTTCGAAGGGATGAAATGGTATGGAAGAGTTGAACTATGAGAGGGTAATTTCTTGTGTTATGAGATGGAGGTGAAAAAGGTGGCAATGTGTATGTGTTCGAGGGACAAGTTAATGGAATGCTTATAGGTGGTAAGGTGGTAGGAGATATGACATGGGATGCCACAACAGAATTACATTATTGTCAGTTTCATTTTTTTAGTGACTTGAGGATTGGTATACGTAGGAATAGAGGAAACTATTGAGAGAGGAGGAATTTGAATTCCTCCTTAGCTTGTGACATTGTCTATCTAGGTAAAGGAAAACTAGTGGTTGAAGTGAGATGTTTTCCAAAGATTTGAACTATGTTTTTCACAAGGTCAAGTCCATATTCACTTTCAATAATGTGATGAATGTTATCTAGGGTAGGGATGGAAATAGTTGAAATGTTTTCATTTTGCACTTGATGTTGTAGATTTGTTGAATCTTCATGAATTTGAATTATGTTTTCTTGTAGAACACTATCAATCCTTGTTTCAACACACATCACACTACTTAAAGGAAAAGAGTTGTTAAGGGTATTATCTATACCTAGTTTACTAGTGTCAATACTAGGAGTGAAAGAGCTAGACAACCCAAGATCCACAACAATTGTGCTATCGCAAGATGACATAAGTCTCGAACTTCTTCATTCGGTAGTATTAGCAATAGGACATCAAATACTCATTCAAGGGATACTAAATGCAAGATAAATGAAAATGAAATATAAGGTAAGAACAATGAAATTAATATAACATAAAATCTGTAAAATAAAACAAAAAGGTATCAACAAAAAATAATAGCACAAAAATGGTGTTTTAAATTCTATAAAATGTAGTGTAGAATCTGCATTGGGACTGATTCACAAAAAGGGGCGTATGAGTCTCAGTGAGGATTTAAAAAAAAAAAGAATTAGAAATTCTCAATTGAATTTTATGCTTTTTATGTTGTATGATATATATACTAAATGAAAATGCAAATTTTGTATGATTTTCAATGATATGAGATGCAAAAATGCAACCTATATGCACTTTCACTAATGAAATTTTTGGAAGCACTAGAGTGCCAATTAACTTATGCAAAGCCTAATGTAATGTTAATGCAAGAAAGATATAGGATGATAATGCACTCCAAATCAGAATTATGATGTTCTAAATGCAGGTTCACCAAAATGAAACAACTGGATATGGGGGAGATGCTTTCATATGGTTTAGAACATAGAGAAAAACCCACTTTCCAATTATCTCATTGAAAGGAAACCCTAGAGATATCAATTCAAAGGAGAAAGTGATCTTGCAATATGGCTATCCTAGGGGATGTTTGTAAACTAATGGGGGTTCACCACCTAGATAGGGCTTGGAAAGAAAAATGCAATGTAAGATGTAATGCTTAACCTTGATATAGTACAATATTCTACTAAATGACCAATAAATGCATGAAAATAAAGAAAAGTTGAAAGATGAAATGTGTGCACCAAAAAACCTGAAAGAAGTTGAATGAAGCTTTGAAATGCTAGAAATTATAACTTTAGTGTTGACTAGGAATCATATGCCAAGCCGAGTGAATCAATACTTGATGTAGGGGCATTGTTTCATTTTCTAAGCATGTTTTGGTTTTATTTCAGTTTTTTTTGCTTATCTTCTATAGCATGTGTCGAGCTCTATATGGAGTCAAGCAAATTATTCTTCTTACCTCATTGGAGCTAGTTGGGGATGTAAGTTACAAGTTCTTTATTTTTTTGTGAGAGTGGCTTTCAATAGAAAAAATGATTTTAGTGGAAGCTAGAATTCTGGAAAGGAATGGACAACGGTTTCCCATTAAGAGAGATTTTATTTTCTGCCTAAGTTTGGTGGTGTGGGAGGAAACCTTTATTTGAAAAGAAGAGGGAAACAATTTGAGTAAAAAGATTATTCCAATTAAGGGTAATGATTTTTTCAAGTTAGGGGATGATTCATGGAGAATCCTGAGCTATTCTTGGATGGGAAAAAGAAAGAATGAACCAATTGAGGAGGAAGTTTGGGAGATGGTTGGATCAGGGAAAAACAAAGTGATTGTCTAAAAGGTCTGGCATGTGAGGGAGAAACGTATAGGCTACTTGAGAGTTAGTGTTGAAACTTAAAAACTTTGAAACAAATTGATTGTTGTTCTCATTCGTGCCTCATGTTGATACTACAAGTTTTGAATGACCACATTATTGATTTTCCATCGAACGATTTCACAATTTGAGTTATCTACTACTAGCAATGTATGAAGTTAACAAGTTGTAGGGTTGTAAACTGTCCAATGAATATAATGAGAATTGCACATTTTTTTGAGTTGCTCATAATTTAGTTTGGAATTCTAGTTAGACTCTATTACTTATGTTGCTGGTGAGCTTCATTTGATTTTTATCACAATGAATTGGCTATGAATGCACTGTCTTGTTGACCATCATTACAATTCCTTGGCAATACAAGTGGCTCCTATTGTTTGATGTTGAAATTGATTTCCAATTGTGACTAGTGTCATCAATTTGGTATCAGAGCCCTGAAAGGTTTGGGCATAATAATTTGAGAGTTTCTAAGGTGTGATGGTGAAGTTAGTTGTGTACATTGATTCTTGGATATGGGCATATGTTGCAAAATGAAAGTTTTTTACCCAAAAGATCTAGATAGAGGTAGTTATTTGTGTTTTATATTTTATTACTCATATTTTCCTATACAAAGTAATGCAGAGGTGAACTTGGATGTAAAATACTAGGCAAAGAATATTTTAATTATGCAGCAGCAAATTCATAAAGGAAGCATTAATGCAGATGAGAAATCAAAGCAATCCAAGTAACAATCTAAGCTACTTACTAGGTCTCATTGGTTCTTGACCATTCCCCATATGACTACTCAAAATTTTCATAGAAAATTTTCCTTAGAAGTTTCCGATAGGTTTAAGAAAACATCTTTGAGGCCTTTCAACTACTGATGATAGATTTGTTTCACAAACCTCAATAATGATTCAAGATATGAAACAAGGCTCCACCTTGACACACTTTTGGTTGCTCGTTGATGGGAAAATGACACATTCACTTCCAAATTTTAGGTGGAAACCTTTGATACATGCTTGAAATACATTATTCCTTCATTCACTAAGCAAAAATATGACTTTGACACCAATTTTGAAATATATTAGACCAACTTCGTATTTGTTGCCCTAATAATATCAAAATTGGTCTTGTTAGGATAGTCATTAAATATCATGATTCAACTTGCAATAATGGAAAATTTTGTGGTTAAAAAAGTCTATGATACCCTTTCACACATTCAGAACACCTTATCCAATCATCAAGAGCCCAAACTATGCAATATGACATTCAAACTTCCCCTTTTCTGCCCTGTCGTGACTGTTCTATTGCACAATCAAGAATAGGTCTGCTAAACAAAAACCATATCAAAAAATATATAGAAGCCAAAAAAAATTCAAATATGAAGAATATATAAGAACAAAAATTCTAGAAAAAATTCATGATTTTTCACCTTACAGATTTCAAGTTATGCTCAAAACAAGTTGACTAGAAACCCTAGGTAGGGTTTGTAACTATTTTAAAAGAAAATGCAATAAAATTCTTAATTTTCCATGAAAATTGATGAAACAAAAATAAAATTAGATTATATTCATGTGCGAACACACTCCAATTATTTTTATGTTGATCTATGGTTTGTACAATTCGTACCAAATGAAAGAATAGGTCTAAACATGAGAAAAATACATAGAAAATGGTTGTTTTCATTTACCAAATCTTCAACCACAATTCCATCTACCCCCAATTAGAGTTTAGAGGGTGTATTTATAAATTTTACATCCATTCCAACTTTTTACAACCACCTTTAATTAGTTTTTTCATAAAACACTATTTTGCCACTTTTTGCAAAATTTTCTTGACAACTTTTACAATTTTTTACCAATAAGCCTATAAGTCTCCAAAATGGATCAAAATGATCCTAAATGGTCATAAATTACCTTATTAGACAAAAATCATCAAAATAAAACATAAAACAAAAATTTGACCAAATTTGACCATATGGCTTGAAGGTACCCCTGCACTAAGCATGAAGACAAATAGAAAAGAAAGTTCTAGAGAGAAGGATAGAAGGAAATTGAAAAAGAAAAGGCACAATAAAGAATTTGAAAGAGAAATGGAAGAGTTAAGAAAATATTTTGAAATGGAGAAATGATGGTTCGAGGAGAAAAACTAAAGCTATTTTTGGGTTTAGCCAATGAAGAAGAAACTAAAATGGCTCGTAAAGAAGATTGTTGAGGAAGGAAGAAGGAAAAGCATGAATTCCTTAAGAAGACTAGATAAGTGTGGAAAGAGTACCCAAAGAGGTTGGGACAAAAAGAGGATTCCAGATGAGCAACATACACCAAAAGTGGTGAAGGAAGTTCTCATCGAAGAGAACATGAGAGAAAATAAGGAAGAAAGAGAGGAAGAAGGGAAAATGCAGCAAGAAACACTTGTGAAAGAGAGATATGAAGAGAGGAGAGTTTCCATGAAGAAGACACTAATGGAGAAATTGTGGTCTCTTATTTTTTTTGCTAATATTATGTTTGTAGATGTGTATGCAAGTATGAAGAATGTTATAGGGAATGTCAAGGATGGGACCTTGAAGATGATGAAAGATGGGGCAATGATAGCACCCGAAGGAGTTGAAGATGAGAGGAGTTCGGTTGTAGTAGTGTTGCAAGAAGAAGTTGCAGCAAAGATATGTTGCAAAGTATTTTCAAATGAAGAAAATAAGGATGTTGAATATTTCCAACAAAATAAAGAAGTTGATGAAGAAGCCATGTAGTTATATGATGCTTTAGAAGACGATGCAGGTAAAGAAAATGAATCTTGTAAAATGGAAGAGTCAAGAAGCCGTGAAGCCAAGGTGAGAATAAATTTGGGATAGCAGGTAAAGGAATGCCATAATGTTGATTTTAGAAAAGAAAATGCAGTTTTGATCATGTGAGTAGAAGTGTGAATATAGATGGAAAAGTTTATAATTAGAAGAAGAAAATAGTGAATCATGGGTACATAGTTCCATGTGGGAAAAGGAAAAATATTAATGAAGGGAAATAGTTAAAATGTAAAGAAATGGATGCTTTTGATTATGGTGATACTAATAAGCAAGTGAAAAGAATGAAAGATGTACAGATGAATAAGTGGCAACCAGATTTGAGGGTAAGTTGGCAAGCAAGGAGGCCTAGAGAATATATTTCAAGGAAAAATTCAAGAAGAACAAGTGTAGCAATGAAAAGAGATTAGTCCAAGGTTGTGGAAAGAAAAGTATGGAAATAAAAGAGTGTTGTAGCAGAGAAGGCAAGCGGTGCTACAATCAAAGATGTTGAGACAAATAAAAGAATGAAAGTTGAAAAAAAATATGTGAAGAACATTGAGGTAGTTGATTGCAAAAATTTAGCAAATACCACATCTGATGTGAAAGGTAAACAAGTTGAGTTAAATTATTTATGTTTTTGAAACTTTGGGTGATTTTGTTGAAGGAAAAGATATTGAAAAGTTGAACAAGGTTCCAAGTGAGCAATCTAATTATAATGATGATGACTATGAGGCTTTGAATGAAATTTATGAATATGAGATGGAAATGTGGAGGATTTTGGATGATAAGTACATGAGGAGGAGTAAATATTCGAAGAAAAAGGAAAGCAAGAAAAGGAAGATTGGAAATTTCATAATGGAAAAATTCAAGTGTGATAGGTATAGGAAGAAGTTGGATAAAAGTCCCGAACAACAAAAGAAGACAATAGTAGCATATGAAAATGCAGATTTGGATAAGGGAGCAACAACAAATAAAGAAGGTAATGTTGGAACAATAGTGATCCAAGAGGAAGAAGGAAAACACAAGATTGGTGAAGGTAATGCAAAGATAAAATTAGAAGAAGAAGAAACAACTAAAAACACTGAGGAAGATTTGTGGATTCAATTTGCAGCCATTGAACAAGAGTGGAATGAAAAGGTTGAGGGTATATATGGGATAGCAAAGGAAGTCCTGCAAAAATATTATAGTCAGTAGGGAAGAAGTTATTATAGAGATAAAGGTAGAAGAGGGGGTAATATCTAAATTTTTTTATATGAATGTTATGAGTTTTGAGGAAGAAGATGAATCTGAAAATGGTATGTTATTGTAGTAGTTGGCCATGGAGGAAGTGTGGCTAGAAAGGAAGTTGGATGAAGAGGTTGAATATGAAGGTGGAATGGAAAGAAAATTGGTAGAAAATATTGTCGATATTGTCATGTGAATGTATTCTTGGAGTAATGTTGAAGATATGAAAATCTTTAATTTCCATCCATTCAGTTATGGTGTTTTGTATGCATGTGAAAAGATGAGGAGAGATTGCAAAAGAATAATGGACAATGGAGATAACTTCTTGAGGATAGAGCAACCAAATGGACATAAATGTTGGGAGAACATGGAAAATATACTAGAGAGATTGTGGAAGAAATGGAAGAAAGTTAAAATGGAAAATAGTTTTGGTTGGTTACTCCCATGTGTAGGAGCACATGATCTTTTAGTCTCCTAGGGAGTCTGATGCAAGGGAGTCATATAATTTTCTAATATCATTTTGGTTTAATTTTATTTTTATTTTTTTCTTATCTTTTATAGCACATGGTGGGATCTATATTTAGTGAAGAAACTTGTTCTTCCCACCTCATTGGAGCTAGTTGGGGATGGTAGTTACAAGTGTTATATGTTTTTGTGAGAGTGGTGGTCAGTAGAAAAAATAATTTTGGTGGAAGTTAGAATTCAGGAAAGGAATGGGCGATGGTTTCCCATTAAAAGAGTTGCTTTCTACCTAAGTTCGGTGATATGGGAGGAAACCATTTTTGGAAAAGAAGAGGGAAATGATTCTAGTAAAAAGATTCAGCAAGTTAAGGGGAATGATTTTCTGAAGTTAGGAGATGATGCAAGGAGAATTCCAAGTTGTTCTTGGATGGGAAAAAGAAAGAATGAACCAATTGTGGAGGAAGTTTGGGGGTTGCTAGTTGGAGTAGTGAAAACCAAAGAGATTTTCTAAAAGTTCTCACGTGTGAGGTAGGAATGGCCAAGATGCTTGAGTGTTGGTGTTGAAACAAATTGATTGTTGTTCCCTATCGTGCCTCATGTTGAGACTGCAAGTTTGGAGCAATCTCATTGTTGATTTTCCATCAAAAAATTTTGTTGTTTGAGTTGTCTACTGCTAGCAATCTATGAAGTAGATGATTTGTATGGTTGTAAATTGTCTAATGAAAATAATGAGAAATGAACATCCTTTTGAGTTGCTCATAATTTAGTTTGGAATTGTAGTCGGATTTTGTAAAGTTTATGTTGTTGGTGAGCTTTGTTTGATTTTTATCATAGTGAATTGGTTGTGAATGCACTGTCTTGCTAACCATCATTGGGATTCCCCAACAATTCAATTGGTTCTTGTTGTTTTCTATTGAAATTTCTTTCCAATCATGACTAGTGTCATTAGTCCTAGATTAGGGTTTCTGTGCAGAAACTAGAATTTGGCAAATGGTTGTTTGAAACTAAAAAAAATAAAAATTAAACTGACCTAAACTAGGACTCATACACCAGAACTAGCATATCAATATAGCTAGGTTTTTTTGAAACTTCAAGGCCCAAATATTGTATTCAAGGTATATTTTGTGCTTCCCAATTGAATTCTAGATCTGAAACCCTAATTTGTAACCTGTGGAAGTCCTCCAAGTATCTCCAATGTAAGGTGACAACTTTGAAAACATTGAACACTTTGGAAAAAAATTTCAAACTTTCTCTTCAATGTATCTTTAACCTAAACCTACAAATCACACATTAAAGAGAGGTAAAAATGTTGTTTTGTTAGGGTATCTACAAGATCATCATGGGAAAAACAAGCCCTTAAGTGGTGAAAAATTCAAAAAAATCAGAGTTAGGAAAATTCATGTAAAAAATTGAATAAGTTATCTATATTATTCAAAAAATATATAAGAATAGAATTTGTAGCAAATTGAATTTAGTTTCTAAACTACTAGGTTTTTTAAAAATCTATTTGATGAAAATTTGAAGAATTTCAATGCGATATTACCTAAGAAATTTAAGAAAGAATAAGAAGTAGGTGTAAATACAACCACCTAACCACAATAAAATGATAATATTTTTATAAATTTCAGATATAAGTAGAAGGACTTGTGTCCAAATGTGATGCATATTTTTTTGTAATTTTTTTCCAATTAAATAATTAATTATGATTTTCTTTTTACAAATTTTAAAAAATATAAAAATTCATATTTCTAACCACCTTAACTTGGTAAAAAATTCATGAAATTCATTTTTTTTAATCCTATAGTATGTGAATCATATAATGTGATGCATGTTTTGGATTCAAAAACTGTGACACCATTTGAAAGCTATAGATTTTTTTCAATCAGCCTATGAATCAAGACTTTAGTCATAATTCAAATAGAAAATGTATAATAATTATTTATTAAATTCAAAGTAAAGCATAATTTATATTTGTGGAAAGTTGAGAATCTCCTTTAAAAGTCCTTTTTATTTCATCAATTTTGGGTAAAAAAATTCCTCAGCCACATACCCTACACATACCCATTAGTGGAAAGGGGTTTTCCTTGGTCAAACCTTGTTTCGGTGATCAAACCTTGAATTGAAATGAAATAGGAATTGATAATGATGAATGAACAAAACAAGATGTTGCAACTTACCAAACCCTAGCAATAATAGGCTACGAACATGTATGAGATGGCTCTAATGGATGTAGATATTGAATCTTTCTTGAATATGATAGAGCTTGAATGAAATTATAGCTTGAATCATGAAACCCTACATCACAATTGTTATCCCAAAAACAAACATGATGCATGAAGACTTTGACATGATGCTTCTTGCTTGAAAAATACTTGATAATCTACCCTTGAATGCTCTTGAATGCTCTTGAAACACTTGAATTCTCTTGCAAACTTAAAATTACTATAATAATGCTCATTCAACTTGCTAGGTGTAAAATGAGTGAAATAAAACTGTATTTATACATAATTATGCCAAATTTCTTGAAATTACAACACTACAAGTTGACATCAGATCTAGGAGGATAAAATCCCACCAAAAATTTGAATTAATATTAATTTTGGGCCACATGGGACTCATACACCCAAGGTGGCGTATGAGTCCCATTAGGAATAATTTATGGGACCAATTTCAAAAAATGCTTAGAAAGGTTTGAAATTCATGACTAGGACCCAAAACCCTAGGTGGGACTCATATGCCCGAGGTGGTGTATGAGTCCCAAATCACTAAATATGGACCATACAACCTAAAAAAACTTGAATTATAATTGGATGTTGATTAATGTTGGGATTATCCTTGAAAAGATGCATTAAATGAGGCTTGTGGATGCAAAATATGGCCAATTAAAGCATAAAGAAGATTAATTATTCAATTAAACACTAGGAAAGTGTGAAATTGTGTTACAACACTTTAAAACACACTAAATAGGGAACCAATAAGATCATTTAGTTCACAGGGGCCCAAGACCTAATGTGAATATGCTAGATATATTACACCACTAAATCAAGACTATGTTAGGGCGTACTTTTTTCGGCATTACAGGAACTTCAAGGGCTTTATTATTGCTCCTATGAAAACATTTTTGCATGTATTTTTTGAAAAGTGCATAATTTTGTGTGTACCTTTTAGTGGTATAATTAGAGTGATCTCATTTTGTAAGAAAAATTGCATTTGATCTTGTTGCATATTTTGGATAATTGTAAGTGCTAATATCAATTTTAGTTTGTTATTTCTAGCATCTAGCATTTGCAAACACATTAAATATATGTAGTAACAGAAAAATTATCCCTTTACCTTACTTAATTTGGGGATAATTTTCATTGAATTAACCTAAATTTTGTCTAGCTTTACTATTGTAATGTGTTGTACACATTCACATTAATCTTGAGCTCTTTTTAATAAAATGTACCTAATTTGTAACTTACTTATGGTGTTGTAAATATTTGTACTATAGCACACTTTCAAACTTATCTAGGCTCTCATTAATTAATTGTGGTCAATTGAGCTTAATTATCCCCTTAAATTCAAATTTAAGCTTTATTTATGATACCTTCCAAAGGATCCATCCGAACACCCAGTATTCAAATTGTAAAACATTAAATTTGGAAAAATAAAGGTCCTAGAAAATGGTGTTAGGATCCATTCACCTTTAGTGGAAAATGGGTCCTCTCCACATAGGACCCCCTTTCTTTGCATATTTGACATGGGTTTTTTATGTTCTTTCACCCTCCTAAAGCAAGGTCCTCAAAACTTGTGCTAGGACCCCTTCGCCTTTAGTGGTGAATGAGTCCTCCTTGATTAGGACACCCATTTTTGAATTTAATTTTGGTGATATTATAATGATTTTCAATCCTAGATATGATGTCAACATGAATTATTTGAATTTTGAGGTTAATCTCTAGATTTAGTATAAATAACAGGTTAATTCACATTGTTTCTCTTGGAAATTTTACAAGACATCCAAGCAACTTTGATAGAAAATTATAGAGCACTTAAAGCGCATTTCAAAGGAATTATAAGGTATATTATCAAGAGTTTATTGCAACAATTCAATATCATTCCATCATGTCTAAGGCATAGTGCATTCAGGAATGTTGTTGAGCTAACATAGTTGATGTAGCATTGAATATCTACTTGCAAGCATTGTTTCACATCTTATTTGAGATCAATATCTATATTCTTCATGGCCACCACATGTTATTTTGTAGATTTACACTACAAGACAACTTCCAAGGTATCAAGATTCCATTATTTCATGTTTCAATTATATTATTTCATCATTTGGTTTAATTACCCCTATTCACTAACAATCAACAAGGTTTTATTCCTTTGAATGTGTGTTTTCATATTTATAGGTTGAAGATCAAGTGGAGAAGAAATTGGAAGCAAAATTGTCAAAATTGTCAAGTTGCAAAGTTGTCATTCATAATGAAAGAACATGGAATCAAGGTTACAAAATTTCTTAAAGTTTTTTGGGAGTTGAAAACTAAGGATATGAGAGTGAAGAATTAAAGTAAAAGAATCCAAATCTTAGTTTCAAAAACACTAACAAGGAACCATTCACCACTAAAGGCGAATGAGTCCATTGTGACCTAAAAATAGGCATCTTGTAGCAAGGTACACATCACTTTGAGCTCTAAAAATTTCCCTCATAGTTGCTATAATAGTTAGGGTTAGTTTCTAATTGCTATTTTGGTAGTTTGGCTCTCATAATTGCATTTTTTATAGTGATAAGTTGTGGTTCATCATCTTGATCGATTCATTCTGGTGAACCCTAGTTTTCCATTAAACAATATAAAGTGCCAAATCATATATTGTTGAGGGAATTCATGACTGAGTGATTTGGGGGGCCTCTTGGTGCATTATTTTGGTATTTTTTCTTGTGATCTTATTTTCCATGGATAATTCTAATGTTCCTTTGCTCACATCATATAATTATTCAAAATGGCATCAACATGCATGGAGTGCTTTAATGACTTAAGGTCCACCTCTATATGTTGACAATAAGGTACCTAAACCTACAGATGTAGATGAATAGATAAAATGGGTGATTGAAAATACCAAAGCTCTTGAATGTATTCATAGCCTAAGTTCTCAAGATCTATTATTTTATATTGAATCATATATCAATTCTCATGAATCTTGGAACAAATCAAAAACATTATATAGTACAATAGATGAAGTAAGAGGCTATGAAATTGATAATGAACTAATTAGAATTGATGTTAAGAAATTTTACAACATCCAAGACTACATCACTAAGTTTAATAATCTAAGAGAGAAATGTAAAGCATGTGGAATTGATAAGAAAGACATTTAGTTGGTCTACAGTGCGTTAAACAAACTTGGTCCTGATTATGCTTGTTTTGTTTCTAGCTTGTATACTCATAGATTGACTGTGGGGTTTGCATACACTACACATTCATTTGCATCATTTTTTGATATTCTAATACATGAGAAACAAAATATTATATTGACATGGGTCTCATCAAGTCATCAAAATATTAGGAATTTTTGGCTAGTTAGGTGAAAGAATAAAATAAGAAGTTACAAAATAAATCAAAGAAAAATCCACATTCAAATCAAGATAAGAATAATTTTTCTTTCAAAGAGAATTCCTCTAAGGATAATTCTACTTTTTCATATTGCAATAAACTTGGACATGAGTAACATTCTTGTTATAAGAAGGATATTGATGAATTGAAACATCTTCTAAAAATGAATTAGACTGATTTTCCTTCCAGAATTTCTGAGTCAACTTATTATTCTTCAAAATAGTTTAATAAGGAAAAAGGTTTTACTCATTTGGATTCTACATCAAGAAATAAAGGAAAAGATCTTTGTGCTATTTTAGTTCATGGATTAGTGAGATGGCTTCTAGATTTAGGAGCATCTCATCATATGGAATCTTTGTAATCTATATTCTCTTATTTTTAGCCTTGTGCTTTGTCTCCTATTTTGATGGGAAATAATGCATACATGAGTGTAATTGGGAATGGATATATTGATACAAGGGAGGGATCTTTCAATGATTTTTTATGTGTACCTCATTTGTGAAACAATCCTCTTTCCATCTATCATATTACACATGATGGAGACATGAGGTGTATGGAATTCACTCTTGATTCAGTTATCATTAGAGACCCAGAGAGTAGAGATATTATAACTCCTGGGATGGTTGATCATTCATCTTGGTTGTATACCTTTTTAGATTTTTCTTCTCATGATAACCTTCTTCCCTCAATTGTTAACCACATTGCTTGTGTGAACCATGATTTAGAGGAGACATTTGGCTTCTTGTACTTGGGATTTCTCACATCGGATCCCATTCTTGAGCCATGAATTTCATCTCCTCCATCTATTGTTGCATTTGATGATGCTTGTATTTCCACATTTATGGCTTCTTATGATTCATTGTAGTAGGTTCTTCATCATATTCCATCTACATATACTTCAGATGCATATTTGATAGACATTGGTGAGTTGTTTTTTGAGTCACATATTTAATATTTGGGAGACACCATCGATTGCATACATTTTTCTTTGATAAAGATGAATCTTCTTTAGTTGTTGTAAGGGAACACTCTGACTCTCTTGTTCATTCTCTATATGATCATACTTCACAGTTTGACTTTAGTGTGGATACTTTTTGGTTATCATTTGTAGTTTTGGATATCATTTGTAGGAGGCTTCTTTTTCTTTATAGGAGGAATATTTGTATTTCAAGTGTGTTCTACATTCATCTCTACTAGATTTGGATTGATATATTATTTGTGTGGCCTAGAATGACAATTTGGAGTGTTTCATTTTTGGACATCGACATGGAGACACTTGAGAATTCTTTAGAGGTATCACATATCATTATTCTTCCCACATCTTCCTTTTAGGAGTGAGAAGAAATCTTGCATGCTATCTTTATTTTTTTTCTTCCTAAGGGAAGGAACATTTTTTGATGAGATTGAATCATATTCAATTGATATTCAAATTCAACCTTATACCATTCAAAAGACTCTCCATTGAGGGGGGTTACATGTTCTCTCTTCTTCTTCTCTCTTATGGGGGGGATCCTTTTACTCACATGGGATTTTCTACTTCACATTCTTCATTGAGAGTATTTTATATTTCATCTCTTTTGGTGAAGAGTTTTGTTCCACTAGGTTTTCTACTTTTCTCCACTTATGAGAGATTTCATTTGCATTTGTACATGGGTACCTAACATGGCCTATTAGTTGAGATGCATCTTTGTATCTTTGCATAATAATCTACTTCCCAAGTTTTACTTAAGGTGGGTTGTTGGTATGCATAAAGTCTTGTACCTTGTTAATTCCTTACTAGGACACTTAGAGGACTTATTCACATGTTAAGTTTACTTAGGTCCAAGAAATTTTTCTAGAAGACTTAGTTCTCATGTCTATATTTTATCTTTTCCTATGTAGTTATGATAAGTCATCTCTTAACATAATATGATGACACTTGTCATAATCTTATGACATCTCATGTCTCACCTTGGATGCAAAACCAATGGTATCACATACATTATATATTGAATCATATTTGCATCGTTGATAGGAATACAATTTATTCTTGTCATATTGATATTCTCTCTTTGTGCTTTGCATTTGGCCTCTAGATCTTGGGTAGCAATCTCCATACCCAACTCTAACAATTTGATGGAATGGCATTGGATGATATTGAAATTCATTCAAAGGATTCATTCTAATGATTTATTAGATTTACACAATCATTCTATAAAACAATTAAACTTGACATATTTTGATTTGGAAGAATAAAAATAAATGGAAAATAATATTTTAAATGCTTACCACTATTTTCAATATTATTAGAATTTTATTAAAAGAAAATATTTTTCCTACATATATAAGCATTATTAAAAAAACCTAAATTATTATTAAAATAACTTTATTTTCTTACATTATTTATTTTACTAACCCAATTAATTTTTGTTAGGTCACTTATTTCTACATAAGATATGGAAAAAAATTGAATTATTTTTTTCCATGCATTACCCTACTTAACTTTTCATTTATTTAATTACCCTCATAGGAGTTCCATCTGCACATTCACCTATTTATTCTCTATGTCCATGCTCATTTTCTTTGATGAATTCTTATCCATCATATAGAAGGTGCAAGTTTGAGGGATTCATAAATAGTTTTAATTTTTTTTTTTTTTTTGGGGTTGTTACAGTGAAAAGATCTCAA
>VDFB02261691.1:0-48338 GCA_007258455.2 Sequoia sempervirens | reverse complement strand
AATTATTTATTAAATTGAAAGTATAGCATAATTTATATTGGTAGAAATTTGAGAATCTCCTTTAAAAACCCTTTTTGTTTCATCAATTTTGGGTAAAAAAATTCATCAGCCACATACTTTACACATACCCATCATATCACCACTTTTTGGACCATCATGATCCTACACATACCCGACAGTAGGAGGCCATGGAGTTTGAGACATAGAAGATTCCCCGTGAGCAGCTTTATTCCTACTATACCCAACAGGCTTAGGCTCCATGGGCAGAATAGGAAGATCAAATGTTGGACACTTGGACTTTCACAAAGCGAGAACCATAATATTCTCTCGCAAACATGGAATAGAATCTAACGATGTCACAATAGGGTGAGAAGGAGCGTCAGACTAAATAGCGGAAGAGGAAGAGGGAGGATCTCAGGACCACTTCTCTTCTTCCCTTCTACGTGCCTTGGCGACATCGGTGTTAGCTTTTAAGCAAACCCTATGTGAAATAGCATAAGCTTTGAATAGTCTCTCACTTTCTACCTTAAACAACCTTTCTTATAATTTTGATACATTCGATACAAGAGGTCCTTCCTAGGTGGGAGAGGACCAACTGGCACAAGCCAAGAGTAGTCCGAGGAGTAACTATCACAGGCAATCGATGCCTTATAATTGGTGTCATGAATTACATGCACGGAACCCTCATGGATAAATTTTAAAAATTTATGCACAACCGAGGGTTCTACATTCATAGCTACTAACCAAGAGATATCGAGCTTCACTCTAAAGAGTTTAGATCTAGGCATTATGTCAAACAAAAGTTTCATGGATTTAGGTCCAAAAAAATTGAGAAGAAAATAATACCCAAAGGAGGTATGAAAATCCTGTCAGGTGTGTGGATGGTCCTTAAAGGCGCATCATAACCATCTTTTTACAAAAAATTTATTAGCATGATCTCCTTAGTTATAATGTTCACTTGAGACATCGAATCAATGAGAACACCTACTACGATGTTTTTGTTGATTCACACAGGAATGTAGAGAGGGGATGGTTCCCTATTAAAATCCATCTACAAATCCTACAAGGTGAAGGTTATGCTAGCACTACTACTCATAAACTATGTAGAGGGGATAGGTTGATGTAGGAAAGAGGCCATCGTATGCATTGAATGAAACTCTCTCGAGACCCTCCAAAGGTCATAAGGTAGGATAGTTACCCAATTAAGGTTTTGCTACGCAACACTTTCAAAACCTTCCAACTACACCTACTAGGGGTCACAGGTTGGGTTGTAAGATGAAGACCTCACAACACTAACACCTACAAAACTCCTAGAATATGAGGAAAGTAACTTTTAGAATCACAAAACAAAACCAAAATGGTTCATGTTGGGTTCACCAAAAATGTAAGAGAGGGGGACTGACAACGTCAATGTCCCAAGTCATAGAGAACCAAGAGTGGAAGGCTTCCCTAACTTACCTAACTCAAAAGAGATATTTTGAATGATGGAAAAGAATGATGAGGACTATAAGGCCCTACAACCACTCTTCAAACCTAAAATACAAACTAGGGCTAAGGTGATCTAGTTTTTAGGTTCAACATTGCACCTTAGGTAGCTCTTTGTCCGAAGATGGAAGCATAATTCCAAGATCACAACATTGCACATTAGCATCTCTCAAGTGTGTTGACATCCATACGACCAGAGGACCAAAAAAATATTATGAACCACCAGAAAACAAGCTAATAGCCTAGCTAGTCACCTCTAAGGGAACAAAATAGAACTATGAAGTAGGAAAGATACTAATGAATATAATAGAGTAAATATATGAAGGCTAGGGTGACAAAGATAATCTCATAAAGATGCTCATTTTCAAGCTAGCTCAAAATGTACATCCACCTGCACACAAGAAAGAGAGGAAATTGTTGGTGGTTGTATAGGGACTTGCCTCAATTAGACCCCCATTTCAATGTTTCCACGTCCATGGATAGCCAAGATAGCAACTATAGAGAAATGTATGATAAATAAGTAAAGAAGGAGAAAAAGCAAGTAACACTACAAAATAGTAAAGAGCTACTCAACCAAATCATAAAGGATAGGAGTTAAATGTTACAACCTTCACCGAGAGCTCACTAGCCAATGATGGAGAACAAAGTTTTGAACAATCACCAAAACCTTGATTGTGATGAATGGAGGTGTTGCAAAACCTCAAGCCCCTACTACAATGGCTTATTCCACACTTTCTTTACAAAGGTGATGGAGTGTTGTTGCTACTACTATGGAGTGCTAAAGTGCTATTTAGAGTGAAGAATGCAAAGAGAATGAATTTGAATGCTTAGAAGATGCAGAAAAGGATTTAGTTGGATGAAGAATGGGAGAATTTGAAGGAATAAGGAGAAAATATGCCATTTTTAGGTTAGTTGGTTGAAGAGGGACATTACAAACTGACCCCAAGGGGAAGTGTAATGTCTCTACTAGCTTCAAATGCAAGTATCTATCAGGGACATAAGTGTGCCATACAAACATCTGCATGTTGTGCCCATGTCTTTGACAAATTTTCCTCCATCGACACAAAGGAAAAACACCAAGGGGAATGAAGGAATCCTGCTGATGTGGACTTTTTCCTTCAGATTTGGTTTTCTAAGGTGAGGAAGTGTAAAAGGGGAATTTTCATAATGGGTACAAATTCACACCTATACAATGATAGAGAATAATGAAGGTACATGTAGAGGAATGCCACAAAGAGATAGAACATTATACAAAATGTCATGGGGGATCACATCACACATTCAATCACACAAAAGACAATGAAGAAGAAATAATACAAAATACTAGTAAGAAACATGTGACCAAAACTAAAGTAGGTCATCCACATCCAAATCATGTTCATTGTATATCGAAGGTAGACAACTAGCCAAAGGGACAATAGCAAGTGCCAAACCAGGGCCATCAATAGGTTCAACACTCTTCTCACAAGAATTGTTGTTTAAGCTCATAGAAGAGGAAAAAATTATATTCAGTTCATTATGCACCTTCTCATCAAGTTCATCAAACTCCCCATCATTGTCTAAGTTAATCGTAGGAGGTTGAATGATAATGTCTAAAGGATTATTCAACTCTTTGTTTGGTTACATTATGGGATGTTTTGTTTCAGAAAGGTGGTAGACTCATCATTCATTGCTTCAGTTGAATTTGGATTTTGATTTTCTTTATTTATTTCTTCTTTTAACCTATGGGAAAGGGAACAATATCTATGCCTACGCTCTCTAGCACCTCTATTTCTTTTAGTTATTTTTTCAAGTTTTGTTTGTGTAGGAGTGCTTTGATCAACCATAGGTTTCTTTTCTTCCCTAAGGGGAGGAACGAAAGGAACAATGAGAGGTTTTTTGACCACTTTCTCTTTAACTTTGTAAACTTTCTTTATTCTATGGGGCATGAAAAGATTTTTTCATTATATCTTGGTCTTTTGTAAGAGGTAGGTGAAGGCTTTATCTTAGGTTGGTCTTGGTTATTTGGAATTTCCTTAGGTTCAATCAAGGTTTCATTAATGATTACAGGCTCATTGGTGGGCAGAGGCATGTTTCAGAGGGATAATTCTTCTATTTTCTTTTCTTGAACTTTTGGTATGATTTGAAAAATAAGTCTTATTTTGGTTTGATAGGTTCTATAAGCTTGGTCCAAAATAAATCAAAAGAAAATTTTACACAAGAAGAAAAAGTGTTAAATCCACTATGATGGACAGTGAAAATTTCATTATCAAAGGGAAAATTTAAGCATTTATGCACAATTGAAGGGGTTGAATTCATGGAGAAAAGCCATGGATAGCCTAGCTTCACACAAAATTGGTTCGACTATGGGATGATGGAGAATGAGATCTCTAATTTTTTCAGTCCTATTTGTAAAGGAAGAGTGATCGATCCCATTATAGGGTGAGCGAAACCATTATGCATCTTGATCCATCCTTTTAGTTTATCATATAAATCTTGATAGAGCTCATGCAGAAGTAAGAATTCCTTACTGATCATATTCTCTCCATAGACGAGATCTATTAATATCCCATTAGTGGGATTTTCATAGATTCAACCAACTATGTAAAGAGGACCATTTGGTACATGTTTAAGTATATATTGTGAGGAGAAAGAAACCTCAAGAGGTTTTTTAGTTCTGAATTTACAAGTAATGACTTCTATCACTCCTACCATATCATCCATAATATCATCATGTTGAATAGTGTCATTGTTATCATCATCCTATCAACATTCATCACATCATTCTTTGTAGTTTCAATGGCTTTGACAAATGAAATGTTATGATTAGGCATAGGGTTGGTAAAAATTTGCAAGTTTTTGTTAAGAGGGCCAACAAACTTATTTCCTTGAGCATTAACACCTCTAACGGATAGATGGTCAAAATCAATGAGGTCTTGCACAAGCTATTTAAGACATTTGAAATGTTCCATATCATGTCCATTCTTTTGGTGATAATATAAATAAGAATTTGGTCTATAGTTTATGGGTAATTGTTTATTAGGATAAGGTTTTTTAACAGGAGGCAAGGTAATCATTTTCTATTCTAAGAGTTGTGTCATTGTGATATGAAGGTTATCATGTAAGGGAGTGAATTATCTTTTTGCATCCCCATAGCTAAAGGGTATCACAACATTAACAACTACTACTTGGTTATTGACATTCTAAGTGATTTGTTGAGGGGAATTGAATTGAAGGAACCCTTTATTATACTTTCTAAAATGTTGGGAATTGTTTTGGTTTGTAGACTTAGATTTCTCAGTATGGCTAGAGGTGGATTTTGTATCTCTACTACTAGGGTATGTACAGGATCATGATGGGCCAAAAAGTGGCAATATTATGGGTATTTGTAGGGTATGTGGCTGATGAATTTTCTTTTTACCCAAAATTGATGAAACAAAAAGGGTTTTTAGAGGAGATTCTCAGCTTTCCACCAATAAAAATTATGCTTTAATTTGAATTTAATAAATAATTATTATTCATTTTCTATTAGAATTACGACTAAAGTCCTGATCGATAGGCTGATTGAAAAATATCTATAACTTTCAAACATTATCACATTTTTTCAATCAAAAAACATGCGTCACATTCTACGCTTCACATACTATAGGATTAAAAAGAAAAATAAATTTCATGAAGTTTTGACCAAGTTAAGGTGGTTAGACATACAGTTTTATATTTTTAAAAGTTGTAATAAAAAATTCATAATTAAAAGGAAAAAATTACAAAAAAATATGCATCACATCCAGACATGAGTCCTCTACTTATATATAAAATATTATAAAAAAATATTATCATTTTATTATGGTTAGGGTAGTCAGACAAACACCTACTTCTTATTTTTTCCCTAAAATTTAAGTACTGCTGCATTGAACATTCAAATTTTCACCAAATAGATTTTATTTATTTTAAAATAAACCTAGTAGTTTAGAAACTAAATTCAATTTTCTATAGGTTCTATTGTTACATATTTTTGAAATAATATAGATAACTTATTAAAAAATTTACGTCAAGTTGCCTAACACTGATTTTTCTGAATTTTTTCCACTTAAGGGCCTATTTTTTTCATGATGATCCTGCACATACCCACTAACCAAATTTTGATAATCATGAAGGGAGATACATAACTGCATGAAGGAGGGGAATTTCATCATCGTAAGTTTTTCTTGTATCTTACTTTTAAAATTCTCTATGAACATCTTTTGAAGGTGAGGATCAGGAATCTTGACATTAATTTGTGAATAAAGCGATTGATATCATGAGATAAAATCTGTAATATTTTCTTATTCTTTTTTATTGCATCTCATCAAATTGGCCAAGGTCATTTTAGGAATCATATGCACTTGGAAATGGTTGAAAAATTCCTCAACAAGTTCATTGAATGAAAAAATTGAGTTATTTGGTAAAGAAGAAAACCACTCTAAGGCAATATCCTTCAAGGACCTAAGGAAAAGGTTAGCCAAGAGTTTATCATCAAGGAAAATGTCACTACATAAGGTGGTATAAGCATTAACATGGTTAGAAGAATCCCCCTTTCCTCCATATTTCTTGAATCTAGCACCTCTACACCTTGTGCCATCAGTGTTTGCAATATCTCTAAGGACAATGGGCTACTTTTGACATAATATGTAGGTGGGCCATTTTGATTCAATAGATAGTGCAACTTGAACTTGTCCAATCAATACTTTCAATGTAATCATTTGTGTTGAGAAATGAGATATTTCTTAACTAGTTCAAAAAATCATAGCATAAATTTATAAGGTTGATCTAATTAGGATTGATCTTGTTCCTATGTTACACCATTTCCATACTCAACTATAGTTTAAACATTCTCATTTTTTAGTATGGTTACAAGTTTCAATTGTTGATGGTTGAAATTTTTTTTTGAAGGGATGAAATGGTATGGAAGAGTTGAACTATGAGAGGGTAATTTCTTGTGTTATGAGATGGAGGTGAAAAAGGTGGCAATGTGTATGTGTTCGAGGGACAAGTTAATGGAATGCTTATAGGTGGTAAGGTGGTAGGAGATATGACATGGGATGCCACAACAGAATTACATTATTGTCAGTTTCATTTTTTTAGTGACTTGAGGATTGGTATACGTAGGAATAGAGGAAACTATTGAGAGAGGAGGAATTTGAATTCCTCCTTAGCTTGTGACATTGTCTATCTAGGTAAAGGAAAACTAGTGGTTGAAGTGAGATGTTTTCCAAAGATTTGAACTATGTTTTTCACAAGTTCAAGTCCATATTCACTTTCAATAATGTGATGAATGTTATCTAGGGTAGGGATGGAAATAGTTGAAATGTTTTCATTTTGCACTTGATGTTGTAGATTTGTTGAATCTTCATGAATTTGAATTATGTTTTCTTGTAGAACACTATCAATCCTTGTTTCAACACACATCACACTACTTAAAGGAAAAGAGTTGTTAAGGGTATTATCTATACCTAGTTTACTAGTGTCAATACTAGGAGTGAAAGAGCTAGACAACCCAAGATCCACAACAATTGTGCTATCGCAAGATGACATAAGTCTCGAACTTCTTCATTCGGTAGTATTAGCAATAGGACATCAAATACTCATTCAAGGGATACTAAATGCAAGATAAATGAAAATGAAATATAAGGTAAGAACAATGAAATTAATATAACATAAAATCTGTAAAATAAAACAAAAAGGTATCAACAAAAAATAATAGCACAAAAATGGTGTTTTAAATTCTATAAAATGTAGTGTAGAATCTGCATTGGGACTGATTCACAAAAAGGGGCGTATGAGTCTCAGTGAGGATTTAAAAAAAAAAAGAATTAGAAATTCTCAATTGAATTTTATGCTTTTTATGTTGTATGATATATATACTAAATGAAAATGCAAATTTTGTATGATTTTCAATGATATGAGATGCAAAAATGCAACCTATATGCACTTTCACTAATGAAATTTTTGGAAGCACTAGAGTGCCAATTAACTTATGCAAAGCCTAATGTAATGTTAATGCAAGAAAGATATAGGATGATAATGCACTCCAAATCAGAATTATGATGTTCTAAATGCAGGTTCACCAAAATGAAACAACTGGATATGGGGGAGATGCTTTCATATGGTTTAGAACATAGAGAAAAACCCACTTTCCAATTATCTCATTGAAAGGAAACCCTAGAGATATCAATTCAAAGGAGAAAGTGATCTTGCAATATGGCTATCCTAGGGGATGTTTGTAAACTAATGGGGGTTCACCACCTAGATAGGGCTTGGAAAGAAAAATGCAATGTAAGATGTAATGCTTAACCTTGATATAGTACAATATTCTACTAAATGACCAATAAATGCATGAAAATAAAAAAAAGTTGAAAGATGAAATGTGTGCACCAAAAAACCTGAAAGAAGTTGAATGAAGCTTTGAAATGCTAGAAATTATAACTTTAGTGTTGACTAGGAATCATATGCCAAGCCGAGTGAATCAATACTTGATGTAGGGGCATTGTTTCATTTTCTAAGCATGTTTTGGTTTTATTTCAGTTTTTTTTGCTTATCTTCTATAGCATGTGTCGAGCTCTATATGGAGTCAAGCAAATTATTCTTCTTACCTCATTGGAGCTAGTTGGGGATGTAAGTTACAAGTTCTTTATTTTTTTGTGAGAGTGGCTTTCAATAGAAAAAATGATTTTAGTGGAAGCTAGAATTCTGGAAAGGAATGGACAACGGTTTCCCATTAAGAGAGATTTTATTTTCTGCCTAAGTTTGGTGGTGTGGGAGGAAACCTTTATTTGAAAAGAAGAGGGAAACAATTTGAGTAAAAAGATTATTCCAATTAAGGGTAATGATTTTTTCAAGTTAGGGGATGATTCATGGAGAATCCTGAGCTATTCTTGGATGGGAAAAAGAAAGAATGAACCAATTGAGGAGGAAGTTTGGGAGATGGTTGGATCAGGGAAAAACAAAGTGATTGTCTAAAAGGTCTGGCATGTGAGGGAGAAACGTATAGGCTACTTGAGAGTTAGTGTTGAAACTTAAAAACTTTGAAACAAATTGATTGTTGTTCTCATTCGTGCCTCATGTTGATACTACAAGTTTTGAATGACCACATTATTGATTTTCCATCGAACGATTTCACAATTTGAGTTATCTACTACTAGCAATGTATGAAGTTAACAAGTTGTAGGGTTGTAAACTGTCCAATGAATATAATGAGAATTGCACATTTTTTTGAGTTGCTCATAATTTAGTTTGGAATTCTAGTTAGACTCTATTACTTATGTTGCTGGTGAGCTTCATTTGATTTTTATCACAATGAATTGGCTATGAATGCACTGTCTTGTTGACCATCATTACAATTCCTTGGCAATACAAGTGGCTCCTATTGTTTGATGTTGAAATTGATTTCCAATTGTGACTAGTGTCATCAATTTGGTATCAGAGCCCTGAAAGGTTTGGGCATAATAATTTGAGAGTTTCTAAGGTGTGATGGTGAAGTTAGTTGTGTACATTGATTCTTGGATATGGGCATATGTTGCAAAATGAAAGTTTTTTACCCAAAAGATCTAGATAGAGGTAGTTATTTGTGTTTTATATTTTATTACTCATATTTTCCTATACAAAGTAATGCAGAGGTGAACTTGGATGTAAAATACTAGGCAAAGAATATTTTAATTATGCAGCAGCAAATTCATAAAGGAAGCATTAATGCAGATGAGAAATCAAAGCAATCCAAGTAACAATCTAAGCTACTTACTAGGTCTCATTGGTTCTTGACCATTCCCCATATGACTACTCAAAATTTTCATAGAAAATTTTCCTTAGAAGTTTCTGATAGGTTTAAGAAAACATCTTTGAGGCCTTTCAACTACTGATGATAGATTTGTTTCACAAACCTCAATAATGATTCAAGATATGAAACAAGGCTCCACCTTGACACACTTTTGGTTGCTCGTTGATGGGAAAATGACACATTCACTTCCAAATTTTAGGTGGAAACCTTTGATACATGCTTGAAATATATTATTCCTTCATTCACTAACAAAAATATGACTTTGACACCAATTTTGAAATATATTAGACCAACTTCGTATTTGTTGCCCTAATAATATCAAAATTGGTCTTGTTAGGATAGTCATTAAATATCATGATTAAACTTGCAATAATGAAAAATTTTGTGGTTAAAAAAGTCTATGATACCCTTTCACACATTCAGAACACCTTATCCAATCATCAAGAGCCCAAACTATGCAATATGACATTCAAACTTCCCCTTTTATGCCCTGTCATGACTGTTCTATTGCACAATCAAGAATAGGTCTGCTAAACAAAAACCATATCAAAAAATATATAGAAGCCAAAAAAATTTCAAATATGAAGAATATATAAGAACAAAAATTCTAGAAAAATTTCATGATTTTTCACCTTACAGATTTCAAGTTATGCTCAAAACAAGTTGACTAGAAACCCTAGGTAGGGTTTGTAACTATTTTAAAAGAAAATGCAATAACATTCTTAATTTTCCATGAAAATTGATGAAACAAAAATAAAATTAGATTATATTCATGTGCGAACACACTCCAATTATTTTTATGCTGATCTGTGGTTTGTACAATTCGTACCAAATGAAAGAATAGGTCTAAACATGAGAAAAATACATAGAAAATGGTTGTTTTCATTTACCAAATCTTCAACCACAATTCCATCTACCCCCAATTAGAGTTTAGAGGGTGTATTTATAAATTTTACATCCATTCCAACTTTTTACAACCACCTTTAATTAGTTTTTTCATAAAACACTATTTTGCCACTTTTTGCAAAATTTTCTTGACAACTTTTACAATTTTTTACCAATAAGCCTATAAGTCTCCAAAATGGATCAAAATGATCCTAAATGGTCATAAATTACCTTATTAGACAAAAATCATCAAAATAAAACATAAAACAAAAATTTGACCAAATTTGACCATATGGCTTGAAGGTACCCCTGCACTAAGCATGAAGACAAATAGAAAAGAAAGTTCTAGAGAGAAGGATAGAAGGAAATTGAAAAAGAAAAGGCACAATAAAGAATTTGAAAGAGAAATGGAAGAGTTAAGAAAATATTTTGAAATGGAGAAATGATGGTTCGAGGAGAAAAACTAAAGCTATTTTTGGGTTTAGCCAATGAAGAAGAAACTAAAATGGCTCGTAAAGAAGATTGTTGAGGAAGGAAGAAGGAAAAGCATGAATTCCTTAAGAAGACTAGATAAGTGTGGAAAGAGTACCCAAAGAGGTTGGGACAAAAAGAGGATTCCAGATGAGCAACATACACCAAAAGTGGTGAAGGAAGTTCTCATCGAAGAGAACATGAGAGAAAATAAGGAAGAAAGAGAGGAAGAAGGGAAAATGCAGCAAGAAACACTTGTGAAAGAGAGATATGAAGAGAGGAGAGTTTCCATGAAGAAGACACTAATGGAGAAATTGTGGTCTCTTATTTTTTTTGCTAATATTATGTTTGTAGATGTGTATGCAAGTATGAAGAATGTTATAGGGAATGTCAAGGATGGGACCTTGAAGATGATGAAAGATGGGGCAATGATAGCACCCGAAGGAGTTGAAGATGAGAGGAGTTCGGTTGTAGTAGTGTTGCAAGAAGAAGTTGCAGCAAAGATATGTTGCAAAGTATTTTCAAATGAAGAAAATAAGGATGTTGAATATTTCCAACAAAATAAAGAAGTTGATGAAGAAGCCATGTAGTTATATGATGCTTTAGAAGACGATGCAGGTAAAGAAAATGAATCTTGTAAAATGGAAGAGTCAAGAAGCCGTGAAGCCAAGGTGAGAATAAATTTGGGATAGCAGGTAAAGGAATGCCATAATGTTGATTTTAGAAAAGAAAATGCAGTTTTGATCATGTGAGTAGAAGTGTGAATATAGATGGAAAAGTTTATAATTAGAAGAAGAAAATAGTGAATCATGGGTACATAGTTCCATGTGGGAAAAGGAAAAATATTAATGAAGGGAAATAGTTAAAATGTAAAGAAATGGATGCTTTTGATTATGGTGATACTAATAAGCAAGTGAAAAGAATGAAAGATGTACAGATGAATAAGTGGCAACCAGATTTGAGGGTAAGTTGGCAAGCAAGGAGGCCTAGAGAATATATTTCAAGGAAAAATTCAAGAAGAACAAGTGTAGCAATGAAAAGAGATTAGTCCAAGGTTGTGGAAAGAAAAGTATGGAAATAAAAGAGTGTTGTAGCAGAGAAGGCAAGCGGTGCTACAATCAAAGATGTTGAGACAAATAAAAGAATGAAAGTTGAAAAAAAATATGTGAAGAACATTGAGGTAGTTGATTGCAAAAATTTAGCAAATACCACATCTGATGTGAAAGGTAAACAAGTTGAGTTAAATTATTTATGTTTTTGAAACTTTGGGTGATTTTGTTGAAGGAAAAGATATTGAAAAGTTGAACAAGGTTCCAAGTGAGCAATCTAATTATAATGATGATGACTATGAGGCTTTGAATGAAATTTATGAATATGAGATGGAAATGTGGAGGATTTTGGATGATAAGTACATGAGGAGGAGTAAATATTCGAAGAAAAAGGAAAGCAAGAAAAGGAAGATTGGAAATTTCATAATGGAAAAATTCAAGTGTGATAGGTATAGGAAGAAGTTGGATAAAAGTCCCGAACAACAAAAGAAGACAATAGTAGCATATGAAAATGCAGATTTGGATAAGGGAGCAACAACAAATAAAGAAGGTAATGTTGGAACAATAGTGATCCAAGAGGAAGAAGGAAAACACAAGATTGGTGAAGGTAATGCAAAGATAAAATTAGAAGAAGAAGAAACAACTAAAAACACTGAGGAAGATTTGTGGATTCAATTTGCAGCCATTGAACAAGAGTGGAATGAAAAGGTTGAGGGTATATATGGGATAGCAAAGGAAGTCCTGCAAAAATATTATAGTCAGTAGGGAAGAAGTTATTATAGAGATAAAGGTAGAAGAGGGGGTAATATCTAAATTTTTTTATATGAATGTTATGAGTTTTGAGGAAGAAGATGAATCTGAAAATGGTATGTTATTGTAGTAGTTGGCCATGGAGGAAGTGTGGCTAGAAAGGAAGTTGGATGAAGAGGTTGAATATGAAGGTGGAATGGAAAGAAAATTGGTAGAAAATATTGTTGATATTGTCATGTGAATGTATTCTTGGAGTAATGTTGAAGATATGGAAATCTTTAATTTCCATCCATTCAGTTATGGTGTTTTGTATGCATGTGAAAAGATGAGGAGAGATTGCAAAAGAATAATGGACAATGGAGATAACTTCTTGAGGGCAGAACCAAATGGACAAAATTTTTGGGAGAACATGGAAAATATACTAGAGAGATTGTGGAAGAAATGGAAGAAAGTTAAAATGGAAAATAGTTTTGGTTGGTTACTCCCATGTGTAGGAGCACATGATCTTTTAGTCTCCTAGGGAGTCTGATGCAAGGGAGTCATATAATTTTCTAATATCATTTTGGTTTAATTTTATTTTTATTTTTTTCTTATCTTTTATAGCACATGGTGGGATCTATATTTAGTGAAGAAACTTTTTCTTCCTACCTCATTGGAGCTAGATGGGGATGGTAGTTACAAGTGTTATATGTTTTTGTGAGAGTGGTGGTTAGTAGAAAAAATAATTTTGGTGGAAGTTAGAATTCGGGAAAGGAATGGGCGATGGTTTCCCATTAAAAGAGTTGATTTCTACCTAAGTTCGGTGATATGGGAGGAAACCATTTTTGGAAAAGAAGAGGGAAATGATTCTAGTAAAAAGCTTCAGCAAGTTAAGGGGAATGATTTTCTGAAGTTAGAAGATGATGCAAAGAGAATTCCAAGTTGTTCTTGGATGGGAAAAAGAAAGAATGAACCAATTGTGGAGGAAGTTTGGGGGTTGCCAGTTGGAGTAGTGAAAACCAAAGAGATTTTCTAAAAGTTCTCACGTGTGAGGTAGGAATGGCCAAGATGCTTGAGTGTTGGTGTTGAAACAAATTGATTGTTGTTCCCTATCGTGCCTCATGTTGAGACTGCAAGTTTGGAGCAATCTCATTGTTGATTTTCCATCAAACAATTTTGTTGTTTGAGTTGTCTACTGCTAGCAATCTATGAAGTAGATGATTTGTATGGTTGTAAATTGTCTAATGAAAATAATGAGAAATGCACATCCTTTTGAGTTGCTCATAATTTAGTTTGGAATTGTAGTCGGATTTTGTAAAGTTTATGTTGTTGGTGAGCTTTGTTTGATTTTTATCATAGTGAATTGGTTGTGAATGCACTGTCTTGCTAACCATCATTGGGATTCCCCAACAATTCAATTGGTTCTTGTTGTTTTCTATTGAAATTTCTTTCCAATCATGACTAGTGTCATTAGTCCTAGATTAGGGTTTCTGTGCAGAAACTAGAATTTGGCAAATGGTTGTTTGAAACTAAAAAAAATAAAAATTAAACTGACCTAAACTAGGACTCATACACCAGAACTAGCATATCAATATAGCTAGGTTTTTTTGAAACTTCAAGGCCCAAATATTGTATTCAAGGTATATTTTGTGCTTCCCAATTGAATTCTAGATCTGAAACCCTAATTTGTAACCTGTGGAAGTCCTCCAAGTATCTCCAATGTAAGGTGACAACTTTGAAAACATTGAACACTTTGGAAAAAAATTTCAAACTTTCTCTTCAATGTATCTTTAACCTAAACCTACAAATCACACATTAAAGAGAGGTAAAAATGTTGTTTTGTTAGGGTATCTACAAGATCATCATGGGAAAAACAAGCCCTTAAGTGGTGAAAAATTCAAAAAAATCAGAGTTAGGAAAATTCATGTAAAAAATTGAATAAGTTATCTATATTATTCAAAAAATATATAAGAATAGAATTTGTAGCAAATTGAATTTAGTTTCTAAACTACTAGGTTTTTTTTTAAATCTATTTGGTGAAAATTTGAAATTTCAATGGAGTAGTACTAAAATTTTAGGGAAAGAATAAGAAGTAGGTGTCATCTAACCACCCTAACCACAATAAAATGATAATATTTTTTTATAAGATTTCAGATATAAGTAGAGGACTTGTGTCCCGATGTGATGCATATTTTTTTGTAATTTTTTTCCAATTAAATAATTAATTATGATTTTCTTTTTACAAATTTTAAAAAATATAAAAATTCATATTTCTAACCACCTTAACTTGGTAAAAAATTCATGAAATTCATTTTTTTTAATCCTATAGTATGTGAATCATATAATGTGATGCATGTTTTGGATTCAAAAACTGTGACACCATTTGAAAGCTATAGATTTTTTTCAATCAGCCTATGAATCAAGACTTTAGTCATAATTCAAATAGAAAATGAATAATAATTATTTATTAAATTCAAAGTAAATCATAATTTATATTGGTGGAAAGTTGAGAATCTCCTTTAAAAGTCCTTTTTATTTCATCAATTTTGGGTTAAAAAATTCCTCAGCCACATACCCTACACATACCCATTAGTGGAAAGGGGTTTTCCTTGGTCAAACCTTGTTTCGGTGATCAAACCTTGAATTGAAATGAAATAGGAATCGATAATGATGAATGAACAAAACAAGATGTTGCAACTCACCAAACCCTAGCAATAAGAGGCTACAAACATGTATGAGATGGCTCTAATGGATGTAGATATTGAATCTTTCTTGAATATGATAGAGCTTGAATGAAATTATAGCTTGAATCATGAAACCCTACATCACAATTGTTATCCCAAAAACAAACATGATGCATGAAGACTTTGACATGATGCTTCTTGCTTGAAAAATACTTGATAATCTACCCTTGAATGCTCTTGAATGCTCTTGAAACACTTGAATTCTCTTGCAAACTTAAAATTGCTATAATAATGCTCATTCAACTTGCTAGGTGTAAAATGAGTGAAATAAAATTGTATTTATACATAATTATGCCAAATTTCTTGAAATTACAACACTACAAGTTGACATCAGATCTAGGAGGATAAAATCCCACCAAAAATTTGAATTAATATTAATTTTGGGCCACATGGGACTCATACACCCAAGGTGGCGTATGAGTCCCATTAGGAATAATTTATGGGACCAATTTCAAAAAATGCTTAGAAAGGTTTGAAATTCATGACTAGGACCCAAAACCCTAGGTGGGACTCATATGCCCGAGGTGGTGTATGAGTCCCAAATCACTAAATATGGACCATACAACCTAAAAAAACTTGAATTATAATTGGATGTTGATTAATGTTGGGATTATCCTTGAAAAGATGCATTAAATGAGGCTTGTGGATGCAAAATATGGCCAATTAAAGCATAAAGAAGATTAATTATTCAATTAAACACTAGGAAAGTGTGAAATTGTGTTACAACACTTTAAAACACACTAAATAGGGAACCAATAAGATCATTTAGTTCACAGGGGCCCAAGACCTAATGTGAATATGCTAGATATATTACACCACTAAATCAAGACTATGTTAGGGCGTACTTTTTTCGGCATTACAGGAACTTCAAGGGCTTTATTATTGCTCCTATGAAAACATTTTTGCATGTATTTTTTGAAAAGTGCATAATTTTGTGTGTACCTTTTAGTGGTATAATTAGAGTGATCTCATTTTGTAAGAAAAATTGCATTTGATCTTGTTGCATATTTTGGATAATTGTAAGTGCTAATATCAATTTTAGTTTGTTATTTCTAGCATCTAGCATTTGCAAACACATTAAATATATGTAGTAACAGAAAAATTATCCCTTTACCTTACTTAATTTGGGGATAATTTTCATTGAATTAACCTAAATTTTGTCTAGCTTTACTATTGTAATGTGTTGTACACATTCACATTAATCTTGAGCTCTTTTTAATAAAATGTACCTAATTTGTAACTTACTTATGGTGTTGTAAATATTTGTACTATAGCACACTTTCAAACTTATCTAGGCTCTCATTAATTAATTGTGGTCAATTGAGCTTAATTATCCCCTTAAATTCAAATTTAAGCTTTATTTATGATACCTTCCAAAGGATCCATCCGAACACCCAGTATTCAAATTGTAAAACATTAAATTTGGAAAAATAAAGGTCCTAGAAAATGGTGTTAGGATCCATTCACCTTTAGTGGAAAATGGGTCCTCTCCACATAGGACCCCCTTTCTTTGCATATTTGACATGGGTTTTTTATGTTCTTTCACCCTCCTAAAGCAAGGTCCTCAAAACTTGTGCTAGGACCCCTTCGCCTTTAGTGGTGAATGAGTCCTCCTTGATTAGGACACCCATTTTTGAATTTAATTTTGGTGATATTATAATGATTTTCAATCCTAGATATGATGTCAACATGAATTATTTGAATTTTGAGGTTAATCTCTAGATTTAGTATAAATAACAGGTTAATTCACATTGTTTCTCTTGGAAATTTTACAAGACATCCAAGCAACTTTGATAGAAAATTATAGAGCACTTAAAGCGCATTTCAAAGGAATTATAAGGTATATTATCAAGAGTTTATTGCAACAATTCAATATCATTCCATCATGTCTAAGGCATAGTGCATTCAGGAATGTTGTTGAGCTAACATAGTTGATGTAGCATTGAATATCTACTTGCAAGCATTGTTTCACATCTTATTTGAGATCAATATCTATATTCTTCATGGCCACCACATGTTATTTTGTAGATTTACACTACAAGACAACTTCCAAGGTATCAAGATTCCATTATTTCATGTTTCAATTATATTATTTCATCATTTGGTTTAATTACCCCTATTCACTAACAATCAACAAGGTTTTATTCCTTTGAATGTGTGTTTTCATATTTATAGGTTGAAGATCAAGTGGAGAAGAAATTGGAAGCAAAATTGTCAAAATTGTCAAGTTGCAAAGTTGTCATTCATAATGAAAGAACATGGAATCAAGGTTACAAAATTTCTTAAAGTTTTTTGGGAGTTGAAAACTAAGGATATGAGAGTGAAGAATTAAAGTAAAAGAATCCAAATCTTAGTTTCAAAAACACTAACAAGGAACCATTCACCACTAAAGGCGAATGAGTCCATTGTGACCTAAAAATAGGCATCTTGTAGCAAGGTACACATCACTTTGAGCTCTAAAAATTTCCCTCATAGTTGCTATAATAGTTAGGGTTAGTTTCTAATTGCTATTTTGGTAGTTTGGCTCTCATAATTGCATTTTTTATAGTGATAAGTTGTGGTTCATCATCTTGATCGATTCATTCTGGTGAACCCTAGTTTTCCATTAAACAATATAAAGTGCCAAATCATATATTGTTGAGGGAATTCATGACTGAGTGATTTGGGGGGCCTCTTGGTGCATTATTTTGGTATTTTTTCTTGTGATCTTATTTTCCATGGATAATTCTAATGTTCCTTTGCTCACATCATATAATTATTCAAAATGGCATCAACATGCATGGAGTGCTTTAATGACTTAAGGTCCACCTCTATATGTTGACAATAAGGTACCTAAACCTACAGATGTAGATGAATAGATAAAATGGGTGATTGAAAATACCAAAGCTCTTGAATGTATTCATAGCCTAAGTTCTCAAGATCTATTATTTTATATTGAATCATATATCAATTCTCATGAATCTTGGAACAAATCAAAAACATTATATAGTACAATAGATGAAGTAAGAGGCTATGAAATTGATAATGAACTAATTAGAATTGATGTTAAGAAATTTTACAACATCCAAGACTACATCACTAAGTTTAATAATCTAAGAGAGAAATGTAAAGCATGTGGAATTGATAAGAAAGACATTTAGTTGGTCTACAGTGCGTTAAACAAACTTGGTCCTGATTATGCTTGTTTTGTTTCTAGCTTGTATACTCATAGATTGACTGTGGGGTTTGCATACACTACACATTCATTTGCATCATTTTTTGATATTCTAATACATGAGAAACAAAATATTATATTGACATGGGTCTCATCAAGTCATCAAAATATTAGGAATTTTTGGCTAGTTAGGTGAAAGAATAAAATAAGAAGTTACAAAATAAATCAAAGAAAAATCCACATTCAAATCAAGATAAGAATAATTTTTCTTTCAAAGAGAATTCCTCTAAGGATAATTCTACTTTTTCATATTGCAATAAACTTGGACATGAGTAACATTCTTGTTATAAGAAGGATATTGATGAATTGAAACATCTTCTAAAAATGAATTAGACTGATTTTCCTTCCAGAATTTCTGAGTCAACTTATTATTCTTCAAAATAGTTTAATAAGGAAAAAGGTTTTACTCATTTGGATTCTACATCAAGAAATAAAGGAAAAGATCTTTGTGCTATTTTAGTTCATGGATTAGTGAGATGGCTTCTAGATTTAGGAGCATCTCATCATATGGAATCTTTGTAATCTATATTCTCTTATTTTTAGCCTTGTGCTTTGTCTCCTATTTTGATGGGAAATAATGCATACATGAGTGTAATTGGGAATGGATATATTGATACAAGGGAGGGATCTTTCAATGATTTTTTATGTGTACCTCATTTGTGAAACAATCCTCTTTCCATCTATCATATTACACATGATGGAGACATGAGGTGTATGGAATTCACTCTTGATTCAGTTATCATTAGAGACCCAGAGAGTAGAGATATTATAACTCCTGGGATGGTTGATCATTCATCTTGGTTGTATACCTTTTTAGATTTTTCTTCTCATGATAACCTTCTTCCCTCAATTGTTAACCACATTGCTTGTGTGAACCATGATTTAGAGGAGACATTTGGCTTCTTGTACTTGGGATTTCTCACATCGGATCCCATTCTTGAGCCATGAATTTCATCTCCTCCATCTATTGTTGCATTTGATGATGCTTGTATTTCCACATTTATGGCTTCTTATGATTCATTGTAGTAGGTTCTTCATCATATTCCATCTACATATACTTCAGATGCATATTTGATAGACATTGGTGAGTTGTTTTTTGAGTCACATATTTAATATTTGGGAGACACCATCGATTGCATACATTTTTCTTTGATAAAGATGAATCTTCTTTAGTTGTTGTAAGGGAACACTCTGACTCTCTTGTTCATTCTCTATATGATCATACTTCACAGTTTGACTTTAGTGTGGATACTTTTTGGTTATCATTTGTAGTTTTGGATATCATTTGTAGGAGGCTTCTTTTTCTTTATAGGAGGAATATTTGTATTTCAAGTGTGTTCTACATTCATCTCTACTAGATTTGGATTGATATATTATTTGTGTGGCCTAGAATGACAATTTGGAGTGTTTCATTTTTGGACATCGACATGGAGACACTTGAGAATTCTTTAGAGGTATCACATATCATTATTCTTCCCACATCTTCCTTTTAGGAGTGAGAAGAAATCTTGCATGCTATCTTTATTTTTTTTCTTCCTAAGGGAAGGAACATTTTTTGATGAGATTGAATCATATTCAATTGATATTCAAATTCAACCTTATACCATTCAAAAGACTCTCCATTGAGGGGGGTTACATGTTCTCTCTTCTTCTTCTCTCTTATGGGGGGGATCCTTTTACTCACATGGGATTTTCTACTTCACATTCTTCATTGAGAGTATTTTATATTTCATCTCTTTTGGTGAAGAGTTTTGTTCCACTAGGTTTTCTACTTTTCTCCACTTATGAGAGATTTCATTTGCATTTGTACATGGGTACCTAACATGGCCTATTAGTTGAGATGCATCTTTGTATCTTTGCATAATAATCTACTTCCCAAGTTGTACTTAAGGTGGGTTGTTGGTATGCATAAAGTCTTGTACCTTGTTAATTCCTTACTAGGACACTTAGAGGACTTATTCACATGTTAAGTTTACTTAGGTCCAAGAAATTTTTCTAGAAGACTTAGTTCTCATGTCTATATTTTATCTTTTCCTATGTAGTTATGATAAGTCATCTCTTAACATAATATGATGACACTTGTCATAATCTTATGACATCTCATGTCTCACCTTGGATGCAAAACCAATGGTATCACATACATTATATATTGAATCATATTTGCATCGTTGATAGGAATACAATTTATTCTTGTCATATTGATATTCTCTCTTTGTGCTTTGCATTTGGCCTCTAGATCTTGGGTAGCAATCTCCATACCCAACTCTAACAATTTGATGGAATGGCATTGGATGATATTGAAATTCATTCAAAGGATTCATTCTAATGATTTATTAGATTTACACAATCATTCTATAAAACAATTAAACTTGACATATTTTGATTTGGAAGAATAAAAAGAAATGGAAAATAATATTTTAAATGCTTACCACTATTTTCAATATTATTAGAATTTTATTAAAAGAAAATATTTTTCCTACATATATAAGCATTATTAAAAAGACCTAAATTATTATTAAAATAACTTTATTTTCTTACATTATTTATGTTACTAACCCAATTAATTTTTGTTAGGTCACTTATTTCTACATAAAATATGGAAAACAATTGAATTATTTGTTTCCATGCATTACCCTACTTAACTTTTCATTTATTTAATTACCCTCATAGGAGTTCCATCTACACATTCACCTATTTATTCTCTATGTCCATGCTCATTTTCTTTGATGAATTCTTATCCATCATATAGAAGGTGCAAGTTTAAGGGATTCATAAATAGTTTAAAGTTTTTTTTTTTTTGAGGTTGTTACAATGAAAAGATCTCAATGGATTGAGGAAAGTATGCAGGTCAGTGAATATTTTTTTCAATTGAGTTTTTTTCCACCTTCCTCTGCATTACAATGATAGTCTTTCATTTTCTCTTATTAGTGCCCAGACCATCTTACATTGAGTGTAGAGAAGATGCAAGCATGGGATGGGGGCCTACAAAGTCAAGGCCAACCTTAAAAGCAAAAGCATACCTCATAGTACATGTGGGATATAGTGGAACCAGAAAACCATCTCAAGTCCACATAGTTGAGATTACTGCTAACATACAATGATATCATAGAGTGGAATACAAACATATTTACTATTGGTTTTCAAATACAAATAATTGAGGGAAACACAAGAGGGTATGTGCAGGATCATCATGGAAAAAATAGGCCTTTAAGTGACGAAAAAACTAGAAAATTCAAGGTTAGGCAACTTGACGTAAAAATTTGAATAAGTTATCTATATTATTTCAAAAATATGTAAGAATAGAATCTGTAGCAAATTGAATGTAGTTTCTAAATTACTAGGTTTTTTTTCTTTTAAATATATATATTTGGTGAAAATTTGAAATTTCAATGTAGTAGTACTTAAATTTCAAGGAAAGAATAAGTAGGTGTCTATCTGACCACCCTAACCATAATAAAAGGATAATATTTTTTTATAATATTTTAGATATAAGTAGAGGACTTATGTCTCGATGTGATTCATATCTTTTTGGTAATTTTTTTCCAAGTAAATAATTAATTATGAATTTTTTATTACAACTTTTAAAAAATATAAAAACTAGTATATCTAGCCACCTTAACTTGGTCAAAACTTCATAAAATTCATGTTTTATTTTTTAATCCTATAGTATGTAAAGAATAGAATGTGACACATGCTTCAGATTCAAAAAATGTGATACCATTTGAAAGCTAAAGATGTTTTTCAATTAGCCTATCAATCATGACTTTAGTCGTAATTCAAATAGAAAATGAATAATAATTAGTTATTAAATTCAAAGTAAAGCATAATTTATATTGGTGGAAAGAAAAAAATCTCTTTTAAAAACCCTTTTTGTTTCATCACTTGTGGGTAAAAAAAAATTGTCAACCACATACCCTACCCATACCCATCATATCTCCACTTTTTGGAACATCATGATCCTGCACATACCCAAGAGAGAATAGTCACAAAGAAAATGTCTAATTTTCTTCGATGTGGTTTGTTAAAGTATTGATTTTATGAGGAATTAGGTTTTCTATGTAAACATAAAATTTCATATTAACTCTTATTTATTTGATCATAGATCACTAAGTGTAATCTAAAAGGTTGAATGAAAAACATAAAAAATCCATGAATTCATTAAGATTCTTTATTGTTAAAGATACAAACTAGGCTTAGGATAGGATAATTAGTCTAAAAAGAATATTGTGGCTTTAATTTTTTTTAAATAATATAAATTGTTTAGATTTTGTTTTCTAAATTATCAAGTTCATATAGAAATATATTTTTCAGCTCCCACATGCACTGCACATGAGAAGACTCATGTAGAGGTAACTAATATAATTCCTCTAACAATTTATCTGACTTGATAAGAAAATAACTGCATTACAAAACCTATCTATTAACTCATAACTTTATCCTGATGGAGGAGGATTATTATAGACCAAGAAACAACACTCATGCTTTGTACTAGGTTTTCAAAACAGGAAAAAAATAATATTATATGTAGTAACACGATTAGCCTTTACAAATGCATAACAACTTCTACTTTGTAGTGATTATTGCCTTATTCTACTATGGTGTGTTAGTTTTTTCTACTTTTTTTTTGTATTTATAATCATTATTTGTCTCGTTAACAAGAAAATTGTATGCATTAAAAATTTTCTAATTAGTTAGAAACATTTTTTCAAATACTATTATTTTAAATATAATATATAAAATAATATATTAGATATAGATAAGTTAAAGTGATGGATGAGAGTTACAAACGTGCAGGCTTGGAGACCCATGGCCTATAACAGGCCATGGGTTTTTCTTGTCTATCCTTCGAAGCCCTTTGCATGTAGTGTGGGTGCTTTCCTTTCGATACATTTCTTTGGTGGGGGGTTTATCTAGCTTGCGGGGGGATCTCTATTTTTGTTGGTGCTATTTTTTGTTTGGGGTTGGGTTCTTTTTTCTTTTAGAGGGATTCTTTTGTTTTGAGGATGGTGGAGCAATAGGTCTCTTACAGTTTGGCAGTGGTTGATCATTGTGGGTTCCATAATGGATCTTCATCATGGTTGAATGCTCAATAGTCTAAATCATCTTATGTGGGGGAGGGCCCTAAATTGAAGAAAGTGAATGGCTATTTTCCCAAGAGTGAGGATTGTCCGATCTTGGTTCTTTCTCCAGAATTTATGGCTGATGATGTCTAGTATTAGAGTAGATATGCTTTAATCTACAAATTTATTGGGATCTGTATTTCTCTATTGGATTTGGATGCTTGGATTAGGATTACATGGAAAGTTGAGGGTGACATGGAGCTAATGGTGGTTGCAAACAACTATTTTTGAGTTATTTTTTCCAATATGGCTGATAGAAATTGGCTTTTTCAGAGAGGGCCCTAATTTTATAATCATGTTGAATTGTTTATAAAACCTTGGCATATGGGTTTTAACATAGCTAAAGAACTACCATCAAGGGTTCCTATCTAGGTTCATCTTCCAAGGCTTCCTTTGTATTTTTGGAGAGAAGATATTTTACAATAGATTGTAGCTCTTCTTGGTAAGCCTATTGTAGTTGCTCAACAAACCCTTGAAAGAAAGGTTATTTCTTTTGCTTGAATTTGTGTGGAGGTTGACTTGAAAAATCCCATGTTGAATTCTCTAGAAATATGTCTTGGTTCTTTGTCTTGCATTCAACAACTTGATTATGAGTCACTTCCTTTTCATTGTTAGATTTTTCATGAGTATGGGCATCTTTAGAAGCAATGTCCTAGGATTAAGAAGGCTCCTCCTTCTAACTCCCGTACTTCTTCTTCAACTACAAAAGATGTTAGGGATGATAAAGGAAAATCTTTGATTATGGAAGGCGAACCAAATAAAGATGGCTTTGTGTTGGTTAAGTGGGCTAAGGGTCATGGGTAGAAGAGATAGTTTAAGGACAAGAATAATTAAGAGGACTTTAATTTGTTTGAGGTGTTGAACATCTCAAATTTGGAGGAAGGAATCACACTAGATGTGCCTTATGATTCTATTGGTATGGGTTGTGTTGTGGGATAAGATTCTGGTCAAGATATTCATTTATCATAGAGTGTGCAGAATCATCTGGTAACTTTGAATGATCATATGCACGATGATGAGGATGATATTGTCTTGGAAGATTTGGAAAAGGAGGAGCTAGTTTTTGGCAAGACCAAGGGGTCTTCTCTAGCCTTGGGGGTGCAACATAACACAACTATAAAGGGTTTGTTTGAGCACTTTTCTAAAAGTGGCCGCAAGAAAGATGTTGAGAAGATTAAGCATACTAGATATTTATTGGTGGAATATGGGTCTATTAAATCCATTGATGTTCACTTTTCTCCATCTCCCCCATGATTGTTCTCTCATGGAATGTAAGGGGGTTGAACAACATGTCCCATCAAAAGGCTATTGATGATCTAGTTTTTGCTCATTCTCTAGACATTTTTTGTGTACAAGAGACTAAACTTTCAGTTGATTTCATTCTTTAGTGTGCTTCTTGTATCTGGTATTTTGGTCAGTGCAAGTGCATTGGTTCTCAAGGTAGTTTTAGGGGTTTGGCTCTTTTTTGAGATCCAAGAAAGATTGCTCCACTTTGGTGGATTTCCAGTCAATCTTCTATTTCCATGGTTGCCTCTTCCTTGGAAACTAGTGAGACTATTTTGGCTACTAATGTTTATGCCCCAATTCATATACATGGAAAAATATAGCTTTGGTATTATATAAGGTATGTTAGATCATGTGCTCCTTATCTTCCTTAGATTTTAGTTGGTGATTTTAATTTTGTGTTGAGCTTGGAGGAGAAAAGAGGTGGGTTGCCCCAGCTTGGTCCTAGTTGTGATATTTTTTGGGAGAATTTGGATTTTCTTTCTTTAAATGATGTGAATCCTTCTAATGGGATTTTTACTTAGAATAATAGATGAAGTGGAAAGGAAGTTATTTTTGAAAGGTTAGATAGATTTCTTGTTTCTTGTTTTTGGATGCGAGGTAGGTTGGCTACTAGTTCTGAGATTCTTGATTGGCGGCGTTCTAATCATTGGCCAATTAAACTTTTAGTAATCTATTTTATAGCTCCCAAGAATCCTCCTTTTAAGTTTTAGCTTATGTGGCTTCGAGAGTATTATTTGCATGATCTTATGTCCTAGTGGTGGCGTGATGGCTTCCTAGCTTAAGGTACTACTATCTATACCTTTGTTAAGAAACTTCAGTATGTCAAATTTTGCCTTAAGAGATTGAATAGGATGAGTTTTAGTAATTTTAAGGTTATGAAGAGGAATTCCCAAGTGCACCTTCATGTGATTACTCACCAAATTCAAGATTTTGGTTTCTCAAATACTTTGGGTCAAGCAGAGTCCCAGGCTACGAGAGTTGTGGAGGAGTGGGAGTTTCAAGAGGAGATCTTCTGGAAGCAAAAGGCTTAGATTGAATGGCTTCGGGAAGGGTACAAGAATATTGTTTTCTTCCATAACTTTTTACAGGCTCATCATAATAGAAGTTGTATCCCCTCTTTGGTCACTGCAGATGGGATCCACATTTCTTCCTTGCAAACTTTATCTCGTGAGGCTAGACAGTTTTATTTTGCTCTTTTTTCTGAGTATACACCTCCTGTAGAGGATGAGGAGAATTTGATCCTTTCTTGCATTCCTTCCCTTATCTGTAAGGAGATGAATCATTTCCTCATCCACCTGATTTCCTTGCCAAAATTGGAAGAGGTTATTTTTGGGATGAATAAAGGTAAAGCCCATGGTCCACAATGTTTCCCTGCTAAATGTTTTTAGGATTTTTGGGATATTATAATTTTGGATTTGTTGGAGGTCATCTAGGAATCTCTTCATAGTAAGCAGATGCTTCATGCCTTGAACTCTACTTTTTTGGTCCTCATTCCTAAAAAGGAAGATGTTGATCAACTTGAATTCTTTCAACCTATTGCTCTATGTAATTTGGTGTATAAAATTATTACTAAATTGATTGCTAAAAGGCTCAAATTTTGTCTCCCTTCTATAATATCTAAGGAGAAAGGTGATTTTGTGGCAAGTAGACACATCTTGGATGGTGTGGTGGTTTCCTCTGAATTCATTCATTCTATGGTGGCTTCTAAGGACAAGGCTATGTTTACCAAATGGATAGGCCGATGATTATGATGTCAAGTGGCATTTTTTTGTAGAAAATGCTCTTGGTCTTCAGTTTTAGTCTAGATTGGGTTGATTGGACTATGATTTGTGTTACATCTTCCTATTTTTCTATTCTTATGAAGAAGGAACCTTTCGAGCTTTTTAATAATTCCAGGGGCCTTTGTCAAGGAGATCCTCTTTCCCCTTATTTGTTTATTACTATGGCTAAGGGCCTTGGTATATTTCTGAAGTTGTGGTTTACCTAGGGCAAGATTCAAGGTTGATGTTTGGGTAATGGGCTACCGTAGCTATCTCATCTTTAGTTTGTGGATGACACTTCTCTTATGGGGAGGGCTCACCTTCAGGAGGTCATTTATTTTAGATGGGATTTGGATATTTACCTCACTAATTCCAGCTAGAAATTCAATGAGAATAATTCTTCTATCTTCATTTTTAATACTCCTCAATCTATTCAATGACAGATTGCTAATATTTTGAGATTTCAGATTTGGTCTCTTTCCTTTGTCTATTTGGGAATACCTCTTGTTGTTGGTAGGTAGCCTAGGTCTTCTTGGCAAGGATTTTTTGATAAGTTGTAGAGTAAATTTAATCATTGAACTCACCATTGGCTTTCTACTGCTACAAGAGTTACTCTTCCGAAGTCGGTTATCTAGGCTCTTCATATTTAGAGGTATTTTGTTAACATGACTCCTTTGT
Source organism: Sequoia sempervirens (assembly GCA_007258455.2). Taxonomy (NCBI): domain Eukaryota; kingdom Viridiplantae; phylum Streptophyta; class Pinopsida; order Cupressales; family Cupressaceae; genus Sequoia; species Sequoia sempervirens. The sequence continues at coordinate 21,127 of VDFB02261691.1, read as the reverse complement.
ATTTCCTAAGTGAATTTGATGTTCTTTCATGACAATTTCTTTGGAGTTGTATTTGCAATCATCTAAGTGGGATATGGTGTGTAGGCTACAAAAAGAGGGGTTCCTTGGTTTGCATTCTTCTATTTTGAATGGGAAAGCTCTTGTTGCCAAGTTATATTGGTGTTGTTGTACTAGTCAGCATTAGATTTGGGCTTACATTCTTACCCAAAAGTATCTTAAAGATGTTAACATTTTTATGTTCCTCATTATCCTTTGGAAGGAAGGGGATCTATAATTTGGAATACCCTCAAATTGAGGGCATAGTTTGTCAAGAAGGGGCTTTTTTGGATTTTTCATACGAGTTCTCAGGGTATTTTTTGGTGGGATTCTTGGGATGGTCATCCTCCTATTCTTTCTACTTACCCTCACCTTCAGTCTCTTTGTTACCATTTTACTATTGTAGGTTGGAACAAGGTTGAGCATTATAAGGTTGTTTAGAATATTGGATTTGTTGCTAGCCTTAGATGGAAGCACTCCTTAGATTGGCCACCAGGAGGGTCAGAGGGGGATAGGAAAGAGTTGGCTCATATTCTTGCTTCTTAGGAATGTAATTACATGGCAAGACAAGATGTCTTAGTGTGGAGTAATAGTGATTTATCTAGTAAGTACTCAGTTTCAACTACATGTGGTGAGTTGCTTAGGTAGGTGTTTGGGGACATTGAGGTTCCTTGGTGGAAACAAGTGTGGAACTAATTTTCTTGGTCCAAGTGCAATATTTTTCTATGGCTGGTTGTCTAGAATAGGTTTTGTACTTGGGATAACTTGTGTAAGAGAGGGTTTAAGGGGGCCTCAATATATGATTTGTGTTGTAACAGTGAAGAGAGTGTCTCTCATCTCTTCTTCCAGTGTCCCTTTCCTAGGAGGATTTAGAACCTTTGGTGGGTTGTGTGGAACCAGACTTGTTGGCATGTCTCTTCTTTGGTGGAGTTCTTTTCTCGGTGGGAGAAGGCCCCTGTTAAAACTTATTTTCTTCAAGTTTCTTGGGCTCTAGGACTGGATTTTATTATCTAGAATATTTGGTTGGAGAGGAGTCATAGGATTTTTCAAGATCTGAAGCTGGTTGTGCAACATTTGTGGTGGAAGATTCTTCATTCCGTGGGAGAGAATACTATGGCTAAGTGTGACTTGGCTGGGTGTGTGGATCCTAGAGAAGATACCTTTTGTACTCATCTCAATCTTCTTCTTGAGTGTGGGGCTACTCAGAACTTTAGTTAGATCATGAGAAACAGATGTCATCATCCCCTTCAGAAGATAAATAGGGAAGGGCATTAGTGTCCTCCTCCTCAAGGTGTGTTGAAAATCAACATTAATGGTTCTTCTCATGGAAATCTTGGTCATGTTGGTATTGGAGGTGTTGGGAGGACTAGTTTTGGGACTATTGAGTCTGTCTTTTTTGCTTATAAGGGTTGGTATACTAACAATGTGATGGAGGCTTTTTCCATTCTTTTTGATGTGTATCGTGGTTGTGCTCTCGGGTGGAGATAGATCATTTGTGAATCTGACTCTTAGGTGGTTGTGAATTTGTTGAAGAGGAAGTAGTTAGAGGATGTTAGTTGGCATTTGGCTATTATTATTAAATAGATTCTTAATCTATGTGATTCCATGAATTTTTTTCTTCTTGTCATATTCCTTGGGAATGGAATGGGGTTGCAGATTGTTTTGCTAAATGGGCTTCTGATCATTTGCAAGTTTGGAATGTTGTTGAAAGGAGTCAATTACCCCAGATTTATCTCAAAAGTTGGACCAATTAGTGGAGAGTGATAGGGTTGTGTAATTCCCTTACTTTGCATTGCCCTTTTTTTATTTGAATAATTTTTTACCCCTCTTTTAGTCAAAAAATAAAATATATAAAATAATAAATATAATGAATATATAAATTCTTATTATTTAATTAATAAATTTGTATAAGAAATAGTATTTTATTATATATGGAGTAAATTAGATTATCACATTTAAAATTATGGTTATAATGTAGATAACAATGAAATTCAATTTTAATAATGGAAAAAAATCTTTTAAAAAATACAATGCTAAAAGAAGATTTTAACAATGAAAAATTGATTAATTTTTAATTTCCCCTCAAAAGTCTTGCATCTAATTTTAAAGAAGAATATTGTTAAAAAATAAAAAAAATAAAAGTTCTTTAAAATATTTTCTCTCTACATCTAATCACTTTAGTTCTCTTTATATAATTTATTTATTATGTAAAGCTAGTTTAAAAGTAGTTTTAGTTACATGAATATTTTATGAGATGAAAAAACATATAAAGTAGATAATTAGTTAGCTTTAATTATTAGAAAAAAATAAGAAATATTTTTTAATTTAATTTTTGTAATATTCAAATACTATTTTAAAATTCAATGATAATAATAAGAAAACTATTTGTTTTTTCTATTACAAGAATATAATTTAGTTTTTACAAAATTATTATACTAATTTGAAGTTAATCAGGATTGATCTAATACATTTTTTTAAAATAATTATAACTTGCAATTTTTAATATTAATATTAAACACATATTTTCCAAAAATTCAGAACTTCTATTTATTACATTGATGTATATGTTGTTCTAGCTACTAAGAATTAAGAGCTTATATTTACTTTCACTATATGATCTTCCAATGATAAAAAAAATGAGAGCTTATATTTATTACTTTAATCTTCATGTTGATGTACAAGTGTATGATCTTCCAACCACAAAAAATTGAGAGCTTATATTTATTACTTTGATGCTCATGTTGATGTACACGTTTTGAGAGCTTATATTTATTACTTTGATGCTCATGTTGATGTACATGTTGCCCTAACTACTAAGAATTGTGAGATTATACTTATTACATTAATGTTAATGTTGATGTACATGTTGAGAGCTTATATTTATTACATTAACATGTATGATCTTCCAATGAAAAAAAATAAAATTGAGAGTTTATCTTTATTACATTGATCGTCATGTTCTTTCAACAACTCAAAATAGAGAGATTTTATTTATTGAATTGGCATGCATATTCTTCCACTGACTAAAAGTTGAGATTTTATATTTATTAGTTAATCCCCTTGTTATTTCAGTCACTAAAAATTGAGAACTTATATTTATTGCATCAATCCCCTTATTCTTCTTATCATATTTGTGTTTAAAAACTTATTTACACTAACTACACAACATATGATAAATTATAATTTTTTATATTGTATTCAATCATTTTTATTATACTTAAGGTAATTGCTTCTATATTTTTAAGTTATGAATTTGTGTACTTCTTATATTATATAGTTAATTAATCCTTTTTTAATAATATTAATAATTTTAAACTTAACCATCTTGTCAAATTTTAATATTTTTATTATAGTTAAAAAATAGTTTATTTTAATTTGTATAAAAATAAAAATTATAATTAGGGATGAGGCCCTTATATGTGACATCACAGTTTTGATAAAAAAAAGTTTACCTTCAAATTATAATTATATATATATATATATACATGATACAATACAATTAATTTTAAAAATTTATAATATAAAAGGAAAAAATGTGACCTTTTTGTGAAGTTGAATTCTTAAGGAATATCATAATTCTTTTCACTTTAATAGACAAATCCCATCTCCTATCTCAAAGATGGTGGTAATTCCATATTATTCTTAAGAACGTTTATTAAAAATTGGATTTAATTTATTTTCATTTAATTTGTAACATAGTATTTCAAAAAGGTTGCATTCTTGTCTATTTATTTTTTTGGATATTATTTTCTTATCTAGGTATTATTTTTATGAAGATAATTAATAAATTAAAGATGACACTATTTCTTTCATCCCCTAAATTTTTGTTCATGGTGTAAATCTATGGAAGTCCTTGATTATAAATAATCAGAGAAAATTTAGTTGAATCTTGACTTGTGTCTTTACTAAGATCTTTAATCATTCCATATATGTTTATTTTTTGACCTTGTATAAAGATGCATAACCCTATGTTTGGAACAAACTTCATATTCATAGTAATGGAAGCCAAGTTTAATTTTTCAATCCTTTAGTTTATTCTCTATACATTGGTTTTTCCATTTTAGTATTGGATTACTCTTGATAGTCACCACCACTTAAGTGATTTTTTTTATTGCACAATGACTAGTTACTAGCCACCATGATGGTGGAAATGGGCTTGTGTATTACTATTATGTCTCCTTGACAGGTTCAATAGACAAAAATAAACTTTGAGTGAGTAGTTCATGACATAGGTGGTAGTTTTATGTCAACATATTTGATACTAAATTGGTTGGGGTATTAGTTTAACATTGGTTCAAATTATAGAAACTGTAGACATGAAAAATTAACATTATGCATTCAATCAGGTTCATTCATCTAGATTTCACATTAGGTGCATTCATCAATTAATCAACTTCACCTTCGTTCATTTATTAGGTAATTTCATTTATTTCCATCTCCTAAGGTCATTCATTCAAAATTAAATAAACATTATCATCAACCTTTTAATCAAATAAATCAAACATTATCCCTTTAATTAAATAAACCAAAACTTTATTTAATTAAATCTATAAATCCATATTTCATCCTTTTCTGATTTAAATAAATCAAATATTTAAGTCCTAAAAGTCAAACTAACCTAATCATCATTAATCTAATCTAACCATGATTAAATGCTAAATCTTACCCACTTGCATTCTCTAGATTATGCCACTTGCACAAATAAATCCATTTATTGATTTATTTAAATAATCATTTTCACTCAACATAGCATTTATGGGGAATATTCCCTCACGTTTGAAAAATATGACAAGTTGATTTGTCCCTCCAACATTGCATTTATTTCTCATTTTCTTGTCCCCCTCTCAAAATTTATTGCGCAAATATGAATTTGAAGTTTCCTCTCATGGGCACACTTCCCAAATCTTGCACATCCATTGGCCTATCACCACTTGACAAGTGGCCTCTTCTCATTGGTGGATCTTTAGTCCCACATTGCCCCATTTGGCCAATCTCTCATCAAGAAAATCTATAAAAGAAGGCCTTAATCCTCATCAATCGATCTACAATCACTCATGTAAAGTCACTCTCTTTAGGAGAACTGATTTTTCCTACCATTACTTCATCCTCAAAGTAGTTTTATCACATTAGCTTATCTAAAGGGGTTGGGAAAGGGTTATTTTGCACATCTGAGAGACACTTTCTTTCAACTATGTTTCTATGAATCTCCTTTCCCAGCTCCAAAGCTCCTATTTCGACACACAATGGGAGGATGCTCACAAATGTTATTATGTTTGATTTTACCTCTACCAACTGAACTTGGTTAAAAAATTCCATGGCTTTTAATCCATGTCCATTTTGTACGCATCCAACAATGATTTCAGGCCATGAAACAATGTTTTGTTGATGCATTTCTTTGAATAGTCTTAAAGGCATCATCAAGAGGACCATTTTGAGCATACCCAACAATCATAGTAGTGAATGAAACCATCTATATTCCTTCATTCTCTCTGGTGTCTCCATATCTACTTAATCTGCTCATGTGTGTGAGATCTCATTTCTCCAGTTCAATCTTATTTCAGCTATTCTTCCAACTCTCTATTGTCGGACATACTAAAATTTGAATTTATGTGCACAATCTCCTCCACCAGATTTTCACATACAACAAAATTAAAAGTACAAAGGAAAACAAAGGAAAAGTGAAAGGTACAAAGGAAAACAAAGGCTAACGAAGGAAAAGCGAAAAGAAAAGGTACAAATGAAGGAAAATGAGGAAGACAAGGCTAGCGAAGGAAAATGAAAGAAGGGGGATATTTTGAAAATTCAAAGTGTTTTTAAACAATTTAAGTGTTTTTTTAACACTTTTTCACGAGATTGTTATCTTTCATTTTTAGGACACTAACTTTCGTTTGGGTCTAAAAAGAACACTTTGATTTTTCATTTGCAAAGGGTTAAAATTGAAACTTAGATACTTACTATATTTCAATTTGGGCTAAAATTGAACAAGAAATATTCATCTTTCCTTTGGTGCTTAAAACGAATCAAATCATTGCTTTGAAGGATAAAATAAATGTGTGTCTTTATTGTTTTGTAATTATTTATACAAAGTAATATCATCAAAAGATGTATGAGCTTCTCTCACGCCTCACAGTGATCTTGAGAATCAAAAGGTTTTTGGTGACATTAAGTTGCATAAATAATTGCCCATACACACTTCGATTTGGGTTTAAAATTGAACAAAACACTTTGCGAGTGTGAGTTAAGTACATCATGTGTGTTCTCCCTTTGTTTCTAAATGAAGGTTGATCAAACTATGGATGTGCTTGCTTGCTATTGTTTACCTTTAGAGGGGCTTTCCTAAGAGACACATCTGAAAGGAGAACTTGAAGGTGACTCCAACTAATTTTTCATTCAGGCCGGTATACAAATGGATATGACTAAACTATCAAGTCCTCATGGTATGTAGGCCTTAGCCGTACAATTTCATTCAGAATGGGGTACTACCATAAAACATATAAGAGCCCCTAGTAGGATTGATTAAAGCTTTTAGTGGCTTGTTGGATGCTCACAAGGTGCCATGTCCCCAATGTTGTGTCATTAAGAACCTTGTTTGTAGTTGCCAACCAGCCCATTCATTGAGTTTATCAAAGTGGTGCATTGGAACTTAGATTCCAAGAAGTTACTTGCCATGTCTGATCTTGGTTGAAATATAGAGGTTAAGACTTCATTCTTAACATACCTTTAGATTTTTTCCTTGGTTGCATGTAAAATCATCTCTTCTACGAAGGGAATGAGGCAAACCAACCAAGAAAAATGTACCAATTGAGCTAGGATGTCATATTGCTTGTGGTTTGAAAACACAATGCTTTTATCAAAAAAATTTGAAAACCAACATTCAATGAATCATCAAAATTGCAAACCCTTTAGGAGAGGCAAATATACTTGAAAAAGTTCACATGTTATTACTTTCCCTTGGGATTCGTGTCCTTAAAGGCATCTAAACATTTGGATTTCATCTCAATTTGCTTCTACTATAGTCAACTTTAGGTAACACTTGCCTCAAATTTCCTTGGTTTTCGCATAATACACTTTATGGGATAAGGGGAAAGTTGAGACATTAGACATCTAGATTCAAAATATAACTAGGAGTGTGTTTGTGGTAAAACTAATCCATTAAGAAAATATTAAATCAATTGGACCCCACACATGTGCTTGGCATCTTTTGGTCGTATGGATTTCATGCAAACATTGGTCTTTTGATTTTGAATTACTCTTAGAGAAAGGAATGTTCTTCACTATCTTGGCCTAGTAAACAAGTCCTTCCTAGGTTCATTTAGGAACAACTCAAATACTTCATCCATCCAAACATTTATCATCCCATCCCACCAAACAACTTTAGAGCTTTTGAAAACATCATTCTAGACTTGGGTAAATCATCACAATCAAAAATCACCTTGTTTAGTTAGGTGTATGGGAATGCATCCTTTCTCATACATTTAATTGAATTATAAATCCTTTGAACAAGTTCATCCTAAAATCACATCCAACATCTTAGGGTTTACAAGTTCACTATCCAAATCAAACAATCAAAATCAAGCCCTAAGTCTAGCATTGATCCAAAGTTCGTAAACGTTCAACACTCATATCATTTCCCCCTTTCATCCTTCATCTCGTCATTGGTCCTAAGAACCTTAGAGGTCACTTTTGCAACAAGGTCAAAACACAAGAGGAACATGGAATATAAACTTGATCCATACATCATGAGTAATCCAAGTCAACCAAGCTATCAAAGCCTTGCAACACCTATTGGTTATCAACACTCACATCTATACAAACTGTACATGGGATCATTACCTTTGACAAATGTCAATAGTACAAAAAATGTGAGTATGCCCAAATCAAAGTTTGGGACACCTTTCCCAATGGTAGATCTTAATCCAAACCTACAAATTTATCAACCAAACAATCAATGCATGAGCCTTCAAACAAACAACATCATGCCACCAAATCCCTACAAGCCAAATGAGAATGTACCAAGCACAAATTTTTGAAACATTAATCCAGAAAACTTTGGGATGGATACATTTGAAAATTATATGAATATTCCCAACATCAACAATCTTCAATTTCAACCTATCATGCCAAATCTGAGTGTCATCTAAAATCAGAACATTGTCCAAATTCAAACACAAGTACACACTCCAAATCTTCTTAAACACAAGCCAAATCAACTATATCAAGGGAGTCAAGATCCAAATAAAGAAGAAATTTGGTGAGATCAAATTGCTACACTTGCCAAGATAATTGAGTCATTGCGCCAAGAGACATCCCCACCACCATTACCCATATCAACATCATTCCTTGTTTTAGGGCTTCCCCCTTTACCTAGCATGAATCACTCCATCCAAATCAATCCACCTAACACCAATCAATCCATCACATGAAATCCTTTAAATATACCATCGAAATCACACCAACAAATGGTATCTAATCAAATGACAACATCAATCCCGAAAAATCAAAATATGGTCTCCCAAGGACCTATCACCTTGGTCATTCCGATCATTCATATCACCTCAATCATTTCAACCACCCCTATCACACCCACCACATCTCAAACCCTCATGATCACTCCAAACGTATCTCAACAACTCATGACTACAGCTAACATGATTCTAAATCCACCACCACTACCACTGAAACCAAAGGTAGCAAGACGATATGACATCGCGCTAAAAGCTCACCAAGCCTACCAAAAGTCCATCCAACAATATCTATCCATGCAACAAGCAAGATAAGCTCAACAAGTGCAACAAGCCTCTCAAACCACCCAAGCCTCTCAAGCTACCCAACAAACACAAGCACAAACATGAAAATGGATAACTATTGGGGATAGCGACGAACATTCAACCACTAGTGATAGCATTGACAATCTCCTCACCACAATTATTGAAAGCAATAAGCAAGATCTATCCATCAAAGGGCACATTAAAGATGTTTCTATCTCATCCAAGGATCGAATCAACATATGTCAAGAGTCACTTTTCAATCATGATCAAAATCCACCAACCAACAATGATCCAATTCAAGAAATGTCAACATCGTTTGACCCTATGGTTGAAGACATTGGAAATCCCTCCATCACAATTGTTGAAAACAATGATCAAGATCTCTCCATCGATGAGAACCTTGAAGATATTTCCACCCCATCTAATGATCAACTCACCATACATCAAGAGCCACTTTTTAGTGATCTATTTCAAGGAGTGTAAGGATTATTTGATCCTATCAACATAATGGATGATCCATCAACCAATGATCATGTTGAAAATGTCTCTACATTTCAGTATGAGTTAGAGGACACATCTCAAGAATTTATTCCAAAGCAAGATCAAAATCTTCCACTAAGGTTTAGCAATGGTCCTTTCCAAGACATGTTGACCCCCTTTAACCTCATGGTTATAGATACTGAAGGAACCCTGAACTTGACACTTGAGGATATTGAACCACTTACCATGTCTAATGACAACATCCAAGAACCTTTTATAAGAAATCCATCCTTTGAAACTGACCCATGTCAAGAACTTGATCCAAAGCATGTCAAAAGAAACTCCAAAATCATTCAAGATCAAGAATTTCTATCTCCAAGATACTACAATAATCTAATGAACACTCTCCTATCTATGCAAGATGATCATATCCATATATCACATACTCCTCCATCTACCCATGAGATGCTTTTGGTAAATGGACACATAGATGATCTTCATTTAGATAAGGATTCCTTTACTCCTGACACTATTATGCAAAAAGAGTAGGTTATCGATTCCTATAGTCAAATTGAGTTGTCAATAATAATATCAGATATATCACAAATTCAGACTAAGGACATCATGAATAAAGATATCGAACATTATCCACTCAAGGAAGCAAGTTAGACAGAATTGTCTAATCCAAAGTTAGCAGAGCGGAAAATTGAAACAATGTCATCTACAATGGTCATTTGTCAGAGAATGTTTATTGAACAAGGCATCTCAGAACAGGATCATGGCATGAAGATACTACTTCCACAATATTGGGGGCAACTTTGTCTCAAGAAAACATCAACATAGGGAGCATGAAGAATCCTTATTATGAAACTAATGTCAGTACTACAACCAGCCACATCATGAATCTTCATCCATCCATCACCCCATCCATGAATTGGGACCAACATCAAAAGAAAGATTTGAATCAAAGCACAAAGAATGTTATCAAATCAAAAGAAGCTGAGAAGCATAATGGACAAATCAAATACGTATGGATACCAAAACATACAAAGAAAGATTATCCCTATCAAACTCCATCAGTCAAAGAAACTATGGGGAAAAATAAAAAAAGGAAAAGTATCCATCAAGGATGTCCACAAAATAAAACCAAGCTTTTCAAGTGATGTACAAAGTGTATCAAGCAATTGGTCCTAATTCCACGTACACTTCTGTATCCACCCATCATTGCTCATATTCCCAAGTTTGGAGAGTCAAAGGTTCCAAACTGTCGACCAATCCATCTCTTATCCCTAAACACACTCCATCCATGCCTCCACGATGATATCCAATTCTCATATTGACCATGTATTGGCAACAACCCTTCATCATAAGGATTCATAAAGCACTCTATCATGATGTGCGTACAAAGACAAAGTTAACTCCGGTATCAACAAAGCAGATCAAAAATCTCAAAAGTTGTATTCAAGTGCATGTATCTTAGCAAAGTAACTCCTTCAAGCAAGATATCAATGGTACATTATGATAGGGGCATCTACATTGACACCACTAGGTTGTTCAACATGAATCTTTTAGCAAAAACCCAAAAAAAAAGCAACAAATTTGAAAATCCAAAAAAATTAGAAAAAGGATTGAAAACAGTAAAGAAAAAAATCATCCTCTAGTGAAAACCACTTCGGTGGCACTTTGGCAAGTACCATGATGAAAACCTGGAAAATAGGTGTCATGAGTAGAATCGAGCATCTATGTGCACCAATTCAGATGAAAGCATCTCATCCCATCCATAATAAATCCAACAATCCATCCATATCATCCATAATAAATCCATCCATCCATAAACCATTGATCCAATCCATCTTCATCCATCTGCATCCATCATCCAAGTTATCTTGATCTTGATGAAATTTTGGGGCACACTTTACACTTGCTTACAGTAAGCATCTTGACATGGGTCATTTTCATTGATCATATCCTATGCAACATTATCTAAGCCATGAATTATTATACAATGAAGAATTCCTTCATTCAAGAACTTATCTTATCTCAAGATAATCCTTGGAATCCTTTGCATGCTTTCCATATCCATCCATCCATCACCTATCCGAGCATCCATCCATAACATTCCACACATTGCTAGACATTGGGAGCAGATATTTATATCTTGCTTCAAGAATAAACCTTGATCTATATTCTCCAACTTATGTGGCGATCTGAACATTGGTAAATGTGAAATCAAATTGGTCAAAGCATTTGTGATCTGAAATCCAAATCACTAGCCCATGGCATATTTTGACAAGAAGATGTTCCTTATCAAGTTTTATCTTCAATCAAACATTGATTCAAACAATCAATATTCTAATGCACCCTTCAAACGTCATATCAAATCATCCAAAACATCTTTTGTTCCAAATCAAGCTTCATTATATTGATCAATCAAATCTAATAAAAAAATCATCATCTCGAGAAGTCATTCCCTCTATCCTTGCATTGTTGTACATCCTCAACAATGTTATCATCATCAATCCTGATCAATAAATCCTTGCATTGTTGTGCATCCTCAACAATGTTATAATCATCAATCCCATCAACATCCCAATCCTTGTGTTGTGTAACACTATGATTGCATTGTTATGCATCCTCAACAATGCTATCATCATCGTCATCATCATCATCATCGAATTGTCAAAATCATTGAAAAATCCAAAAACATCAAAAAATCAAAAAAAAAAAAAAAACATCGAAAACATATCAAAATCCAAAAAATAGGTCAAAAGTCATTCAAAAGCCAAAAACAAGGTCGTCTTGTCAAACTACGTTGTCTTTGAGCTTGAACGTAGGAAAGGTTGATCTTTGATCATCCCCCAAGACATTTAGGTCAGTCCTTTAGGAGTTTGTCATAATAAACTAAAAATTCATCATGTATATATCTTCATTTGTAAATAGATCGAGTCATTAGTCGAACTACGTGGTCTCTACGTGTATAACGTAGGCAAGGCTAATCTGTTGATCAGCCCCCAAGGCCCCTAGGATAGGTCTTTAGGTTAGTATCTTGGTCAAAATCTCATAAAATCCCAAAAACATTTAAAAAATAAAAAATCAAAACATTTGTAAAATCTCAAAAAAATAGCAAAAATAGTCTCAAAACATTGCAAAACTCCAAAAACATCCAAATTTTTGAAAAAATCCATCCATCTCATCTCGATTACACCCACAATAAAAGAAACCACTCATAATAAACTGATCATCATCCTCAACCTTTGGTGAAACAATTCTAGCAAGTTAAATGTGAAAACTCAGAAGCGTCAAGTCTCAAGTCTAAGTCAGTACGCAAACAAGTGGGCCAATTCTTTGTGTCGATAGTCCATCATCCAAACAGTCCCATATCAATCATCTGATAACATCATGTCCTAGGATGAATCCTTCCTACAAGGGGCATTATCTATCAGAAAGAAAACTTTGGATAAATGAAATGGCATGCCACCATCCACTAACATGTCCTAGGATGTATCCTTCCTACAATGGGCATTATCTTTTGGCAATAAGTTTCAGTTATTATCCTTAAAAACACATTCCCTTTTGGTTAGTGGTATTGAAGAATATCAACTTGCTTGTGTGCTTTATCTTTGTCTTTTGACTTATCTTATTGTGCTCAGACTAAGGACCTCTCGATGATATCCGGATGAAGGATTTAGAGAGATAGGAATGGGGCAACAATCACTATCCTTTTGTCTACTATGCTTGTTGGATGTTCTTGTAAAATAACTTGGTGAATACTTGCTTTGTTAGATATGTATAGAGGATTTTTTTTGGATAGCTTGTTGACTATTGCATTGATTGGTTATACCTTTCTGTGTTTTGGTCCGAGGTGTTTAAAACTTCTAAAGTGCATCCTAGAAAGGTTTCTATATGTCAGGAGTGAACAAGAATACTCCTATCTATTTGTTGAGTCAAATTCCATCACACTAAGAACAATGCCATCCTGGTCCTTTATACCTTGATGCATCATGCTTAGGCATGTTATCAAACATAAAGTAAGTGACCCTTTTAAAATCCCAATCCTTGATAAGCAAATCATCCATTTCTCATCATCATTCCTCATCATCATTTCTCATCATCATATCTCATAATGTTGGCTTGTTGGATCCTCTTGTCATCTTCTAATTTCTTCATTTTCTGCACTAACATCATAGCATGAATAGTTAATCATCATCACCAATTCATCCATCATGCATCCATCATGCATTCATATCATCATCATAATATAGATCTGTTAGTCTAAGCATCTCATAAATCATCCATTGCATAATCATAGCATGTCACATCATCCATCTCATATCATATCATCATTTAAGTTGTTTAGGATAATATAGATTTGTTATTCTAAGCATCTTGAAATCATCTCATTTGTATCATCATCCATAACCATCCATTTTGAACCTCTTTATCATGAGATCGAACCTCAAATCAAATCTTTTCACTCGATCTCTCAAGGGGGCAATGTACTAGTGTACTTCTTTCCGCTGGGGCATCCAAAAAATTAGAAATTTTTTGAATTTTGATCGCGGTAAGATTATTCTTTGAACCAATGCAACAAGTACATTGCTTCAAAGAGGGGCAAAATGTAAACATACAAAATTAACATTATTCATTCAATCAGGTTCATTCATCTAGATTTCACATTAGGTACATTCATCAATTGATCAAGTTCACCTTCATTCATTTATCAAGTAACTTCATTTATTTCCATCTCCTAAGTCATTCATTCAAAATTAAATAAACATTATCATCAACCTTTTAATCAAATAAATGAAACATCATCCCTTTAACTAAATAAACCAAAACTTTATTTAATTAAATCTCCAAATCCATATTTCATCCTTTTTTTATTTAAATAAATCAAATATTTAAGTCATAAAATTCAAACTAACCTAATCATCATTAATCTAATCTAATCATGATTAAATGATAAATATTACCCACTTGCACTCTCTAGATTATGCCAGCACAAATAAATCCATTTATTGATTTATTTAAATCATCATTTTCACTGAACATAGCATTTATGGGGAATATTCCCTCAAGTTTGAAAAATATGACAAGTTGATTTTTCCCTCCAACATTGCATTTATTTCTCATTTTCTTGTCCCCCTCTCAAAATTTATTGCACAAATTTGAATTTGAAGTTCCCTCTCATGGGCACACTTCCCAAATCTTGCACATCCATTGTCCTATCACCACTTGACAAGTGGCCTCTTCCCATTGGTGGATCTTTAGCCCCACATTCCCCTTTTGGCCAATCTCTCATCAAGAAAATCTATAAAGAAGGCCTTAAACCTCATCAATTGATCTACAACTTTTATGCAAGGTTACTTTCTTGGTTTCTTAGCAAGGATTGGGAAAGGGTCATTTGTACATTTGACACCAATCCACTATGGAATAGGTATGCACTATAGTTTTCTCATGATTTTAGTTTGGTTTGTCTTGTTATCATGTTAGAGAGTATTTTGCATTATTTCATAGGGGCCTTTTGTTAGATTTTGCAAAGTACTAACCCTTACATGAAGTTTAGTATTTGCAGATTTTCAAAGGATGCCTACAGAAACTTGAAAGTTTTTCCCATATTTTGACTAATTGTCATCATCATTCCATCACCACATTGATTCCTTGCTAATAAATGAAATACAATTATTTTATAAATTTGATTAATTTATATCCACAATATAATTAAATATATTTAATTTATTTATTTAACTAAGATAATTCATCTTTTTCATTGAAACTGCAAAACTTTATTAGAAATCAAAAAAGAGCATTACAATAATAACCACGGGACCCAGTCCCAGAAAACAAGGTGAAAACCCCAAAGCATAAAACAAAATCAACTATCCCCATGTATCCTCCTATCCTCTTCCAAGAACCGGTCTAAATCCAGATGCAGCTCAGGGTTAACTTGATCCCAATCCTCACCCTTCCAACCACTATCTTGCTCAGAGGCCCATTTGGCCAAGCAGTCAGCAGCGCGATTCCACTCCCTTGGGATGTGAACAAAGGATGCCTCCTCCATCCGAGAACTAACTTGAAGAATCCGTTGAACCACCGAAGCCAACCGCCAATTTATATCAGATATCTTTCGCTCATTCAAGAGATTAATCAAAATCTGTGAATCAGCTTCACATATAACCTTTCTCCATCCCAAAGCAAGGGCCCGCTCCATAGCATGAAGAATTGCTAGACCCTCCATGAAGTTAACAGTCTTCACCCCCTCATGTATAGAGAATAGAAAAATCACTGAACCAGCTGAGTCCCTGCCAACCCCACCAATTCCAGCAGGCCCAGGATTTCCCCTAGAAGAACCATTAGTATTGATCTTTAAAAATCCATTGGGAGGAGGTAACCACCTTCCAACCCGTTGGACCCTCTTTTTCCCATGCCTACAGTTCCTAGAACTAACAAAAGATGAATGAATTTCTTGAAGACCTAGTCTGGCCACCAACTCAGCATCACCTCTCTCCAAGGGGAAAACCACATCACATTTAGCTAAAACAGACTCCTGCACCATTCCAAGCATACGCATCCAAACTTGCCTACCCACCAACTTCTGATCACGAAAAATTCTGCAGTTCCGCTCCAACCAAATCTGCCAAAGCAGAAAGGTAGGGCCCACGAACCAAACTTCCTGCAAAAAGGAAGCCATAGAAGGAGGTCTTCCCATACTATCCCAGAATTCAACCAAAGAGCACGCATGAATACATGGAAGCTTCCACACCTCCCACCACCAATGCCAAAGCTGCACAACAAAGGGGCACCGAAAGAACAAATGTGAAGAATCCTCTTCCGCTCCCCCACACAAAACACAAATTGAAGGTCCTTGAAATCCCCGTTTACGAATGTCATCCCAGGTCAAGCACCTATTCCAAGCCAAAGTCCAAACAAAGCAGTTGCATTTAGGCCACGAGAGTTTATTCCACACCCTTTTCCACCAATGAACCTCTACCCCAGTTAGCTTTTGAGCCAATAACACCTAATAACCAGAAGCAACAGAGTAAACCCCCTTAGGATTATGGGTCCAAGCAAGAATATCTTCTTCCAGAAGAGAACTACAACTCCTACTATGAAGAATCTTGTGAACCTCAGCACTTTCTTCCGCAAGTCCCAAATCTGGCCACTCTGCGGGATCCTTCCAATGAGCTACCTCCAACTGACCAAAAGAAGCAACAGACTTGAAGTCACTCACCCTAGCCCAGCCAGCCTCGAGAAATCTTTGGCACAAAGGAAGTAGATTGGGGAACTGAGAAGTAAGTGGAGGGAATCCATCCCAAGAATCTGACCAGAAGAGAGCTTCAGTTCCCCGTCTACAGATCCAAAATAAACCTTCCTTAATAAGCTTTGCACCCTTCTGAAGAGTACTCCAAATCACTGAACCTTTCCCCTCAAGAGGGTAACGAGGGAGATCCTGCCGTGGAATCCCCGGGAAATACTTATGAGATAATATCCTGGCCCACAGCTGATCCTATTCCACACACCATCTCCAAAATAGCTTAGCAGCCACAGCCACTCCAGATAATGCAGACTGTCGAAGACCAAGACCACCAAATTGCTTTGGGCTGCACACAACATCCCACCTAACCAGGCTCCACTTGGAAGAAGCCAAACTTCCTGCCCATAAGAACTGCCTTTCAAGAGAATCCAACTCCCTCAAAAAACCCATCGGAGCCACCTGAAGCATACATCTGTAGGTAGGGAGAGCCTGCACCCCCGACTTGAGAAGCTGAACCCGCCCCGCAAAAGACAACCATCTGTGGGTCCAATGATTAACTTTTGCACGGAGCTTATCAATAATATTCTGCCAAGAACCCTTGGGAAGATGGCGAACAGAAATTGGGAAACCCAGATAAGTCAAAGGGAGAACCCCTATCTAAAACCTTAAGATATTAGCAATTCTTCTCTGTATGGGGCTCGGCGTGTTGAAGAAGAATATGGAAGACTTCTCCTCATTAATCAATTGTCCTGAAGCAACAAGATATATGTCCAACACCTGCCTCAAGTTAGTAGCTTCCCTAATAGTAGCCATCCCCATCAGGGCAGTATCATCAACAAACTACAAATGAGATTGTGGAGGCAAGTCTCCACCCCATCGCCAACCTTGAATGATGCCAAGCTCCACCCTTCTTTTCAACAAACGACCAAGGCCTTCCACAAGAAGCAGAAAAAGATACGGAGAAAGAGGATCCCCTTGGCGCAAACCCCTAGAGGCACCAAAAAGTTCAGAATGATCTCCATTTATCAAAACTGAGAAGGAAACATATGTGACACAACTCATGACCCATTGGATCCACTCCTCACCAAAACCAAAAGCAACAAGGATCTTCTGCAAAAAAGACCATCTAACCCTGTCATAAGCCTTAGCCATATCCAGCTTAATGAACATAGCCTTCTCATGGGAGTTGTCCATGGAGTGGATGGTCTCCGTAGCAATGACAACCCCATCAAGAATCTGTCGACCTGCCACAAATCCACTCTGTTCCTCTGAAATCAACACTTTAAGCCACTTCTTCAGTCTCTCAGCCAATAACTTTGAGATGATTTTATAAGCCACCTTGCAAAGAGAGATAGGCCGGAACTGAGATAACCTATCAGCCCCTTCACACTTGGGTATGAGAGCAAGGAAGGTGGAGTTCAGAGCACGAAGCATCTGTTTATTCCTTTGGGACTCAAGGACAACAGCCAGAAGATCCAACTTTATGATATCCCAGAATTCCTGAAAAAATTCAATCGGGAAACCATCGGGACCAGGAGCTTTACCCTTCTTCATCTGAAACACAATCCCCTCTAGCTCCTCAAGAGAGATATCTTTCATCAAATACTCATTCGCCTCCCTGGAGACCAACTGAGGAATACAAGAAAGAACCTGTGCTTCCTCAACAGAGCCCCCTTGTGAATCCTCCCTAAATAAAGTAGCAAAATACTGAGATGCCTCAGCAGAGATTTCTTGAAACGAGGCAAGACGCTCACCCCTATCATTCACCAGAAAAGGAATGGAATTACCATGCCTCCTATCCTTCACAGAATTGAAGAAGAAGGCGGTGTTTTTATCACCTTCCTGTAACCATTCAACCCAGGCCTTTTGCTTCCAATAGATTTCTTCCCGCAATTCAAATTCCTCAACCACTTTCAAAGTCTTAGCCTCCTCCCTTAGAAGATCCTCAGAGGCCCCATTCTCACGAATCAACCGCGTAATATTATTCAACTCCTCCTGTGCGGCCACCTTAGCATGAAAGATATTACCAAAACATCGCCGATTCCACCTTTTAAGCTGATATTTGACAAACTCAAGAAGCTTGGAGAATGTGTACATTGCCGTACCAAAAGTTGGTCTACCAATCCGCCACCACTCAGCCACATAATCATGAAGAGTGGGATCCCGTAACCACATAAGCTGGAACTTGAATGAGGGAGACCGAGGCCCCCGTGCAGAGATAATACTAAGCTTAATAGGCCAATGATCAGAACCCCTCCAATCAAGAATTTCAGATCGAGTGGACCATAAGTTTCCAACCCAATAACAGGAAACCAAGAAACGATCTAGCCTCTCAGCAACACAACTCTCACCAATTCTCCTATTATTCCAAGTGAAGTGACCATTACTAGGTAGAACATCAATAAGATGTAATTCAGAAATGCTATCTCTGAATAACAGAGCAGAAGGCTCCAACCTAGGAATTCCACCTCTTTTCTCAGACAATTCCACAATAGCATTAAAATCGCCAGCCATAACCCACGGATGGTAAGGAGCTAAGCTACGAACAAAATGAAGATGGGACCATAGAAGTTGTTTACCCAGAAACTCAACAGGAGCATACACATTAGAGAGGAGAATACACTCACCAGTCTCATACCAAGAGGTGACAAGGGATATAGAGGATCTAGAGGACATCCACCACAGGGGGAAAATCTTCCGAGGGTTCCAAAAGCAAGCCACCCCTCCAGAAGCACCAAGAGCCCCCACACACTGGCATTCACCATATTTCCACAGCTTAGGAGCCATGGCCAACATATTATCTACAGATAATTTAGTCTCCTGAAGAAAAGAACATCCGGAGAATGATTCCTAACCAAATCACAAACAACTTTTTGTCGAGGGCCACTGTTCAAGCCCCTTACATTCCATGAGAGAATAATCATTTCTGGGGGCATGAAAAATGTGAATCAAGAGTCTTGACTGACCCTGACTCCACCAAAGTTTCCCCAGTTAATTTAATCTTCTCCATATCCTTTTTCCTTCCTAGCTTGGAAGTCCTATCACCAACCCCTTTCTTCAGTTCATTTTGCTGAATACCTAAACGAGAGGAGGCCAAAGAGCTCTTCCCCACATCCTTGCCACCTTTCAGGGGCAATGGGGAGCCACCTCCACCACTCTTCGAAGCTCCAATAGAAGATTCTTGTTCAGTCTGGACAATCAATTGTTGATCTGTATCCATCTGCCCAACCCCAATCTCCTGCACATCCTGCATGGTCTCCAATGGTGGCCCATCCTGTCCTGTACCCAAAGTTCCCTGATCCAAGTTCAGCAACCCCGGATTCACTTCCTCCTGGCTGAGATCATCCAGCACCTCAAACCTATTAAAAGTTTCATCATCCTGCCTCTCCCTCAAGGTCCGCTTCTAGCCCCGATTCCTATTGCGAGCCTTAACAGGGACATAACCATCATCTCCATTACCATCACCCGGAATAGGCTCCTTACCATTATCAGTCCTAGGAGGATTACGAGAAGGCTGAGAAGGTTGGGGCCCCATAGGCTTAGCCCTAGGGCACCTACGCTGCAAGTGACCATATTCATGACAAAGACGACACCGAAAAGGTAGGGTTTCGTAATCTAGCTGTTGAACCCAAGTATATGATCCAGCACTCACTTCAACAGAATCTGGTAGTGGCTTGCTTAAATCAATTTCTACACAGATACGAGTAAAAGTCATTACCTTTTTGTACTGCGTCTGTTGTGAAGACCCAATAGGTTTACCGAGCATTGAAGCCACCAAATGCAACACGTCATCCTGCCAACACTCAACTGGAAACCACGGCAACCGAACCCAAACTGGAATCCGACTCGGTATTGCCTCAGTCGGGTTGAAGCCAGCATGCCATGGCTTGATAAACAAACCCACCTAGTTATAAAAATAGGGGCCACCCTCGAAGACCTTATTACGATCTGCCATGCAATCAAAAGAGACCATAAAAAAGTTGTTCGCAAGGAGCCTAATCTCCATCTCCCCCTCCGGCATCCAAGTCCGTTGAGCCCAGGATTCCAAAAAATGCAGCGAGACTCTCAAACCCATGAACTTGCAATAAAGAGAGTGCCTTGAATAGTATTCAATATCATCTGCAAGCATTTCCATCGGGATAATCAGCTTCGGTCGCTCTTTGCATCTTTCCAAACACCCATTAATCTTCGTAATTCGGGAACCATTAACCGATCCTAGATCATTCATCTCCATCTCTGAAGAAAATAGCGTATTATCAAAAACATTCACTCCATGCGCCGAAGGCTTCGAACCAAATGCTGAACGGAAATCCAATTTGGGGCTAACCCCAGATGTTTCCCCACCCGGCATAGCAAAAAACAAGATCCCCAGCAGGCATGCAAACCCCCAGGACACTTTAGCAAGAAATGGAAAAAAGAAAAGACCCCAAGGGTAGGATCAAAACCCTTCCACCCACAAGCCACCCAAACAGTAGCAAGAAGGCCTCCAGAAAAGAAAAAAACCCCACCACCACAACCCCGATAGCTTCAAAAAACCCCCCCCCCCACAACGCAGAAGCGAGCAACACACAGAGAACGAGCTAGGGCA